>OZ004711.1:38575862-38842767 GCA_963924515.1 Vespertilio murinus
GGATAACTTTTATCACTCGCCCAGATTGTGTTTGGCCTATGTATTTTAGCGGAATGGTTTATTTTCTCCATGATAGGTTTCAAATGCACAAGAAAACATTATACCCGTCTATCTGCATTTGAGTAGAATACAAACCGACTAATAGATAAACATTCAGTGTGAAAGTAAATAGCCTTAAAGTATACTGCCTTCACATTCCATTGATCAGCTCAGTCAGCAAAGTGTTCCATATTGTCACTAACGTTCTAAATATTTTGGTGAGAAAGCATGCCAGAAGTGAGTGTCGAGTATTTCCATTCGTGTCACACAGAAGGTTATTATGAGCCACCTCTTGAATTTCTATTGATCCTTCTGAAGTGGTTCCCTTCACTTCCTTTCTGTCCCTGTTGGAAATGTTAGTGCAGTTGTGAAGAAGAGAATTAGGGGCTGTTAAGTGAAAGGGCTCAAATCCCTCGGCCAGAAGGGAAGGGCTTTAGACTGGCTCATTAACTCCTTACCTTCATTAGCAGCCTTCTCCAAATTCTTAGCACATTCAAAAGGAGGCCAAGAGCATGGAGCCCATTACTCAGTTGTACTATCACTGATGGTGCACACTCACTACTGGGGCTGGGGTCCCCATCGCCCACACCATGCTCCAGAAGGGAGAGTCTGGAAAGAATTATTATTAGCTTAGTCCATAGAGGAGCACAAAATGCTGTCGTGGTGAATCAGAGAATCGCAGGGGAGCTCTGTCTACCCAAAGGCCAGCCTTATCCCCTCCCCAACAGATCTTCATTTCTTCAGCATGCCCAATTTCTTTATGAAACCAAACCCTGGAATTCGGGAGGCTACGTGAAATGCACACATGAATTCAGCTTCTGCCTAAATACATGGATTTTTGACCACTGATATCTCAAAGTAATGACGAAGTCACTTAAAGCTAAAAGCCAGTATGCCTGACCTTATTTTCAGTTTTATAAATGAGTGTAAAACATAATAGTGCAGTCATATATTTGGCATTAACTCTTACTAGCCACACACACATACACACACAAAAAATATGGATTGATATTGGATTCTCCAAAGTGGTCTAAGTAAGACTGGGTTTGTCAAAACTTGCCGGTTGCTTTCAAGTGAACACAGCGTGTTGGCGGAAATGAAATGTAGTGTCTAAAAGACAGAAAATAGGCCAGTACTATACAAAAGTAAACTTGTCAGTGAGATCAATACCAACCTACAAGTTAATGGGGATGTTAGAATTTTCTTATAATAAGGGGCGTGCAGGGTAGAGCCAGAACACGATTGTAGCATTTATTCCCTTGTGAAAAGCAGAGGATGTATTTTTGTATCCTTAATGAAAGGCACTGCTTTTTTAATGTGGGATATTTATATGTAAGCACAGTTTTAATTCCTAGGATGTCACAGTAAATTAAATTATGGTTCATTTGCCTAGTTTTTTTTTTTGCAAGATGAAAATAATAAAAACAAGGAGTAATGGATCAAACATCATAAAATTTCAGAACAATCATGACTTTCTCACTAGCTTTTTCTCTATGTGGTGTTTCAGAGAATTTGACATTGGGAATGAAATCAGTAAAAATATTTGGAGGGGAAACAAAAACAAAAACAGAAAACCTTCTTGGGGCTTCCCATTCCATTTATTTGAAGTTTTTAAAAAAATGTACATCACTTTTGGAATACATAAAATGCCAGTGCTTTGCAACAGTTTTGTTACTGCATCTCTTGACTGAAAAAACGAAAGAAAAAAATTTTTTAAAAAAGGAAAGGAAAAATACATTCAAAAAGCCAGGCTGTCTGCTGAGGCATGGGCGGCGGCTTCGGAAAGCTGCAGCCTGCACTGTGTCTGTTCAGAGGCATCGCCGGCATCAGTCAGCTCTCGGTGAGAAGTTGCACAGAAAGCACACAGGAATACAGAGAACAACTTGGGGGGAGCAGGAGAGGAATCTGAAATGCGGAAAAACCGCCGCATACACACTTGGGGTGGGAGCTAGAATCAGGTAGATGTAAGCAGGAAGACGGATGTATTTGGAAACTAGATTTATGGGAAAAGGAAACAAAGTGACACGTTTGGCAAGCTATAGTGTGTGTGTGTGTGTGTGTGTGTGTGTGTGTGTGTGTGTGTCCACTTCCAATTTTGTACTTTAATTTCAAGAGAAATGTAACAAAACTGAGGTAGAAATGAATGTGGGAGTACTAAAGCCCAGAAGAGTTTAAAATGAGAAGCAAAATCTGCACTGACAAGAGAGCAGTCAAACAGGAGGAGAAGGGATGTAGACGCTCTTTGTGGATACATATATGTAGATATATGTAAATATATATATATATATATATATATATATATATATATATATAAAAGTTGGTCGGTTGTGTTTTGTATTTATTTATTCAGTTATCTGTTTGATTTGGTTGCTGTCTTCCGCATCCTGTTAAACAGCATGGCAAGCCTATGAAGCTAGATTAGTGAACAGAATGACACCATTCCCAGCGGTTTTAAGAGAGAACTTGCAAACCACCACCGCTCCCACCTACGCAGTCAAACGCAGTCCTGGTCTGCAGGTACCATGACCTTCAGGGTCCTAAACGGGTTTTGTGGCCGACTGTCCTAGACACTAACACAAACTGAGCAAGTAGCTTTCCATTAACCAGTGTACCTTTTTAAGAACATTTCCACTTCACTATCAAGGAGCAATGTACAAAGAACTCTTGCAGTTACTGACATAAAGGATTACTCTGCTCTGGTTAATTCCCCATAATTAGTAAAAGAACCCTTTTTTTTAAAAAAAAATCCTTCCATTTCTACTTTAGATTGTAAATATTCAGCTGTATCACACTTCATTGTTTTTTTTTCTGGATACATTCCAAGTAATTTTCCTTGCTATTTTCCAATCGTTGAGGTAAACATACATTTTAATATAAAGTAACATTGAAGCCTGTCCCATTCCTCTCAGCAGTACATAGTGCTTTCGACACATTCCTTTGAGGTACTGTACAAATCACAATCGCTTTCCTGAGTTTTTGCAGACGAGAACATTAAAAGAAATGAACTGCAGAAATTAAGGTCCAGATTACCTGTTACCCTGTTTTACCTGTTCCCAGCGTAACACCGCAGAACAGACAGGATTGAGGAATACTGTTGCTCTTAAAATGGCAAAAAATCTGGTTTTCTGTCCTAACGCGCGACCGTTCATCTCTTTAGTCCACCAATGTTTGAAGTTAAAGCTCTTTATATTAGCACATGCCACCAATGTAATTGTGAGGCAAACAAACAAATAAACAAAAAAAAAAACATAAAGCACCACTCCAGGCACTTGACAGCAACTAAATCTCGAGAACAGCAGAATGGAATCAACACACGAGGTTCATGTCCTTCCGAAGTCGACGACACACTCGCACCTTGCTCCTTGGTGAGTGTCATCTCGCTGGAGCCCGCGCTGAGCACCCACGGGCGCTCTCTCTCTCTCTGTCATCCGGGGCTTTCAAATCGGACGCTCTCCTTCGATGCATGTTCTTCCCCCTCCCCCTCCTCCGAACCAACCCTGACGCTAACGGTGCAGCTTCATCATCCTCTTCCCCGGTACCCTTTGCGATAGAAACGCTACATCGAAACGATGCCCTATGTAGCAGGTTTTATGTGTGTGTGTGTGTGTGTGCCAACATTCGTTACACTTTTTTTTTTTAAACAAAAAGAAGTCATCACTGACTGCAACCAAACATTTTGTTCCACTCCACATACATATCGAGCTCTTTTTGAGATATGCTAGGCTGGATCTTGCAGAACGCGTTTTCAAAGTCTTGGTACGTGACCGGCCTCAGCTGGCTGGGCAGGATGGCCGAGAGGTCTGTGGCCGGCATGGCGTGCAGCGGCCCCACGGCCGCCTCCTGGCACAGGTGAGCCACGTCCAGTCCCGAGAAGCCTTCTGTGCGCTGGGCGAGCAGTGCGAACTCCTTCTCGTTGAGACAGTAATTGTGCTGTGAGAGCAGTTGCACGATTATCTGGTGCCTGGCTGTGCTGTCGGGGAGCGGGATGAAGAGTCGTTTCATGAAGTACCTCCGGAGAGACTCATCTATTTCCTCGGGTTTACTGGTGGCGCAGATGACGACGATCTGGTCCTCGGCCGACGTGAGCACGGTGTCCAGCTGCATCAGGAACTCGGTTCTCATCCGGCTGACGGGGCTGTGCTCCTCGCCCGCCTGGGAGGAGAGGAGCAGGTCGATGTCGCTGACAAAGATCACGGAGGGCTGGCGGCACCTGGCCACGAGGAACGAGGCGTGGATGATTTTCTCGGCCTCCCCCAGCCACTTGGCCACCAGTCCCGAGCCGGCGATCTTGAAGAACGTGGCCCCCAGCTGGCTCGCTATGCACCTGCCCAGTAACGTCTTGCCCGTCCCCCTCGGCCCGAACAGAAGGATGCTCCGGGGCAAGGCCGTCAGCCCGCTGAACGCGTCGGATCTCAACATGGGCCACAGAACCTCCTCTTTGACCACGGCCTTCACCAGGTCCAGGCCGGCGATGTCACTCCAGTCCACGGGGGGTCCCTGGGCGATGATCTCGTTGGTGACCAGGTCGATGAGGTGTGTGTCGGTGTTCTTCAGTTGCTCGTCCACGGAGTGGTTGGATGAGGTAGCTGCCCGGAGCCCAGGGCCTTGCAGGGGGTGCGAGAGGAGCTGCCGGTGCTCGTCCCCGTGCTCGCTCATCACGGGCGACGTGTACTTCCCGAAGGCTTCGCCGGGTCTCGAGCTGCCCAGCGCGTTCTTAGCAGTACTGTAGGAAGGCGGGGTCAGGGCCCGGCTGGACTGGCCGCTGAATTTCCTCTGCTGCTCAGAGGACATGAGCTGCTTGGTCGGCTTAAATGCTAAGGATGATGCTTCAGCACTTCTGTCAAAGCCATTCCCCCGGCCTGAGTTTGAAATGCTGTTGTCGGGCATTCTGTACATGGGGCTCTGCGTGGATCTCTGCTGGCCATAGCTGTAATTTCCATAGCCGGAGTCCATGTCGCCCTGCCCCGCCATATAGAAAGCTTTTCTCTTGAGGGAGCTCGCCGAGCTGTTGGCCAGGGCCGGGGGTGCGATGGGTGTCAACCCGTGACCCTGGTAGGTGTAGCCGGGGACCGTGGTGGGGGGCAGGGGGGTGGGAGCAGGGATTCCTGAAGGCAGGTAGGCTGAGGGGGGAGGGGGCGCCCCCCCGGGGCTATAGCCAGACCCCACGGCAGTCTGGGGGGGATAGCTAGCCGAGGGGTAGCTGTAGCTGGACAGGTTGGAAGTCCCATTGTAGCCTGGGACCAGGGCGGGCGGCGGGGGAGGCGGCGGCTGCAGGAGCCCAGAACTATGCAGAGGAGACGGGTGAGGCGAGGGAAGGGCAGGCGCCGGCTGGCCACTGTACGTAGAATGCAAATAAGATCCGTTGTATCCCGGGGCGTATTCCTGAGACGGGAGCCCGGCGTGGAGACTAGGTACAGTGTGGCTCCCGCAGGTGCTGCTGGAATAACTGGGCTCGGTCAGGTTGCTGGCCACCCCGGGGGAGCTCCCTATGCTGGCAGAGACGTCCGCTGGGGGGAGGGCTGAGCCCACCCCAGCCTTGCTGGCAGCGATCACGTCCGGGACGCAGTTCATGGGGTAAACGGCGTCTGAGTTCAAGGACGGCTGCCAGGGTTCGTTCTCATTCTTCCGGCCGTTCACTAGCCCCGACGGTGCGTCCGAGTAGCTGCTGAGCACGGGTCGGTCCACGGGGCCCTCCAAAATGCCCGAATACTTCTCGGCATATTTTTTGAGCAGGTTGGACGCAGTCAGGGCAGAGATGTCGTCGTTGGCCCAGGCATACTGATAGGTGCGCTGCAGATGACCTCTGTAGGCCTCGACTTTGTGGGCGGGAGAGCGCGTGGTCGAGGTGATGTCGAAGTGCTGCTCTGGCCACTGGGCATGCTCCGGCGTCCACTGCATCTTCAAGCCTGAGGATGGGGGCGGGGGGACAGTTAGGTTACTCAGATACTCATCAGAACTTCCTTTGTTACCTATGATTTCCTACCAACAACATCCGCATCATAAAGTGTTTCCCCCGGCTTATAACATCTGTCATCATCTCTATAACATGCACTCTTTAAAATGGATTGACTTTCAGCCCTGTATAAAAAAAATAAATAAACTGATTTCGAATGAGCACCCTGTAGAAGACCTAAATTTCCCCCCATTTTTCACTCATAGGCAAATGTGTTTCTGTTAAGCCTATTGAAGTCACTTGCTACACACAGAGAAACACACACGTGTATATATATGTACACACACATTCCTGCCACGTGAGAATTCAATGGTAGGTTCTTACAATAACATACGCACCCGTTTTAAATATCGAGCAAGTGATCGTATTAATGGGCAACGTCTCCCTGTTCCGCCTCTTCCCATCACCGTTTCTGTTTTAGGTTTTAGCGAATCTAGAAATAAGACACAGCTGACAGATCCCGTCTAGGATGCCTCTCTTATTTGGTACTGAACACCTAGTTAGCACGGCATAATGCTCCCTGCACAGGACAATCTGACACAGACATAGCAGGTCATTCCATAATCCAACTCTCATCTAAAGTGGCCCACGACAGTTTCAAATCTGTTCCGTGGAGTGCAGCCAAGCAATCTCCCAGGCAGCGCTCCGTCGCGTGCATCGCACAAAGCCCGCAACTCGGTATGAATTACAACTGGCTCCTTTCTGCCTCTCCGTGCCGTCGTTGAGCCCCGGGAAAAAAAGATACAGGCATCATCGCTTGTCTGTCGGTCTTCTAGCTAGCGTTCCCCCTCCTCCTCTTATAATCCTCCTCTCTGCCTTAGAGCCTCCAAGCTACTAAGAGGAGAGAAGATTCCCTGTTTCTCTCTCTCTAGAGAGAGAGAGGTGAACAGGGAGATAAGAATAGAGAGAGAATGAGAGGATCTGGATGCTAACTCTACATTTCCATGGGAGGCGGTGTGCGGCAGAAACTGGCGTGGTGCAACTCTGTAGTGGCATGCTATGGGTAATTATAGCATCTGTTAGGATTACTAACGGAGGCAGGGCGACTGTGTATTAAAGTATAAAACATGAGTGTTTTCCCGTTTAAAAGAAAACGCTGAGCAGTTAGAATCAGAATCATTTGAATTTTACACTTTAAAAGAGACCTTAGACATTACCTTCTCACACCCAAAGGGATTCATAACGCACCCTGGAGGACGCACACGCAGTTAGTGACGGAAGAGCCCTGGAACCCTGCTCTCTTTCCCAGTGCCGGCTCACCCCAGCCTCACAGCTGCTTCCCTGGAACACTTGCTAGTCTGCTTCAGCTGTATTAAGCAGGCCCCCTTCATCTCCTTTGTATCACCCAAAGTGAATTTTGCAAACTGTCTTGTGCCCTCTGGCAGAGATTCCCGGATAAGAAGGAGGCCTGGTCTAAATGAAGCTTCAGTGGCACCAGCTCTCCTCTGGATTTCCCGGCCTATTTTGACAGCTCCTATCCGCCCTCTGCTTTCTCCCTCCAAACCCTTTAGCTCCTCATTGCCTGACTGGCTTCTGACACAGCCGGCTTTGACTCACGGAGCAAAGCTGAACATAGCACCGAGTTTGGAAACAGAATGGCATGTTGATTCCCTTCTGACTCCCTCTTCCTTGTTTGCAGAACCATTGCACCAGACACTGGAAGTTAATTAGCGGGATGATGCTGTGCTAATTGTGTTAATTTACAAGGTTTTAGTCAAAGAGAATCATGCCAGGGCTGGCACTGCTGTCATGCTTCCAACTTAATGATTAAAAAATACTGAAAACAAGGTAGGAAGGATTGCAGTAATTACACAATAAATGAATAAAGCAACAGGATTCATTTGCAAATATATTTTGCCACGGTTGTACTCATTTGCATTTGGATTTTTTAAAAAGGATCCATGTAGATATTCATTTGCAAATCACCATCTCAGTTAAATTAAGTCTGAAAGCTGCACAGCATAACTTAATCAAGCTTCACCAATTTTTTATTTTTTTTTAGTAAAAATACTGAAGGCCTTGCTATTAAAAACCTCTTGTACATGCAACAGATTCCTTCTTCTTTCCCTCTTCCCTTTCTCTCTTTCAGAAACAATCTCATCAAACTGCAAAATAATAAAGCGAAATAATAAATAAATACATTGCAAATCTGGATGAAATGCAGCTTATGTCCTTTTACTCTGAGGAGCTCGGTGTGAATTCTAGGAAGAACTAAAGTGATATTCTTAATTGTTTCTGTTTTCTCCGTCGTTATTTTTTTTTAAGGGAGAGGAAAACAGACCACAAAATGGGTGAAATGATCGAAACCATACTTAAAGAGGAAAACATGCAATTTTAATGAAGCAGCATTTCAGGAATCATACTTTCATTAAATTCAACTGGAAATTATTAAGAGCAAATCACCAGGAACCAATCGCAAGTAATCAGTATCTAAATTCTTGTAGTGTCATGGGATTTACTTCAAGCCTTATAAGAAGGAGAGAATATTAATGTGACTGTAATGGAGAGCTGTCTAAAAGACCTACAAATTCATTAGTCCTGTAAATTATTTCCAGGGAATTTCTATTAGGATTTTTTTTTTTTTTCGTTCAGACTATCGAAATACAGAGTTGAGAACATAAGACTACACATACGCTATGGGTAAGACTTTGATTAGACCGAGACAGAAGGGACATTTAAATAAATGTCTTGAAACAAGGTTTCAGAAAATAATTTAGGAGTCCAGGCAACGGGATGCACTACAAGTGCACCACAACACAACACACCACCACACCACACAACACAACACAACACACCACCACACCACACAACACACCACCACACCACACAACACAACACACCACCACACCACACAACACAACACAACACACCACCACACAACACCACATCACACAACATAACACACCACCATACCACACCACACAACACACCACCACACCACACCACACAACACACCACCACACCACACAACACAACACAACACACCACCACACCACACCACAACACAACACACCACCACACCACACCACACCACACAACACACCACCACACCACACCACACAACACACCACCACACCACACCACACAACACACCACCACACCACACCACACAACACACCACCACACCACACCACATAACACAGCACACCACCACACCACACAACACAACACACACCACACCACACAACACGCGTGTTAAACGGCCTGGTTTCCCTTCAGTGAGCTGAGGTAAGCCATTGTTATCATGCCTTAACACACACACGTAACAAAAATGATTTTTAAAATGCTCACTGTAAAAAACAAAACTTCTTTAGATTTAGAATAATAATTAAAAACAAAACAAAGCAAAACATGATGGGCAACCTTTCACCTGTTTTGGCTTAAGTTTTTCCTCCCCTTGTAAATTAGGCATTTATAAAAGTATGCATAAAACAATGTTAGTAAATTACAATCATTATAAGAGACAGGAATATAAAGTTTGAATCAAGTAGGCTGGCTATTTTCGCTGGGCCTTTTTGCAAAGGCTCTAGCAAAAATGAATTAAGTTCCATAATATTTCTGTTTCAT
The DNA here is from genome assembly GCA_963924515.1 of Vespertilio murinus. Taxonomy (NCBI): domain Eukaryota; kingdom Metazoa; phylum Chordata; class Mammalia; order Chiroptera; family Vespertilionidae; genus Vespertilio; species Vespertilio murinus. The sequence continues at coordinate 38,585,422 of OZ004711.1, forward strand.
CAGAAATTAAGCACAGATCCTATCAACACTATTTATTTGGAACAATTATGGGGAACACGATTGCTTTTCGATGCTCATGCTAATTTTGGAGGTGATTACCAAGATTATTGAAAGTTTATTGATTCATACTAACTAACAGTCATCTCAGCAGGGCTGCAAAAGGCAAGAGGGAGCTTTGATTAAATAAACTTAAAGGAACGGAATTATTCAGATCCCTGACACACAAGAACGTAGCTGGTGCTTTAACGTCATCGGTGTTGTTTCAATGCGTAAGTGAATAGTGTGCCATCCTCTGGTTCTCACCGTCAGTGGGCGCTGAGGACGCCGGTTCTCAGGGGACCGCCCTGGCTTTGGGGGCACAAAGAGGCTTCCCATCACTGTCTTGAATTTTAATACCAATCGAAAGTAGAACCAAACTTATGTTTGTTGTTGTTATTATGGCTCCGTTTATTGGTGGTGATATTTCTGATGTGAAATGGATGAAACACATACAGTTAAACGTTCTTTGAACAAAAAAAGCACGCTCCCTTGGAGTGCATTGCTGCTATCTGTGAGTGAGAAGCAGCAGACGCCTGTCACTTACTTGGCACCCACATAATAAGAGGGGTTTTCAAAACAGCTTTGACATGGCCTCTTTTTGAAACACGAAGAGAGAAACCTCAGAAACAATACCATCTTAAACATTGTTAGAGACGTGATTCCAAAAAATAATAATAACTCCCACTTCTGTTTAGTGATAGCTTATACAGGTACAATAAAAAACTCAGAAAACAGCGAAAATTAAGAAAAATGGTTCTGAAAGATAACTGAAAGATTTCTCCAAAACATCAATTTTTATGTTTGATAGTATCAGACAATTATTAATTCAGCTGGCAAATTTTACAATGCAATGCGTTTTTTTTTAAAGTGTAATTTAATAGAAAATAGCCTTTAAGGCACTTTACCATGTTACACAAGAAAGACAGATTCTACAGTAAAAAAGCCGGAGCATTTTGTTATTTCATTGTTATAGGATTGATTTATGTGTGTACAAATGAACAAGTCTGTATTTCCCCTAAAACTGGGCAGTTGGCATAGCATTTTCCATTGTTATCCTTACGACCATTTCATAACTGATCTTTAATTACTGAACAGTTGCTGCCTCCTCGCTTTAACTTCCTCCCTTTTCACAATTTTGAAATGAAACAACTGGAAACAATCGTGGCGTCCTTCACAGCTCTGTGTCAGCTTCCACATGACCAAGAAACTCTTGCGATAGGAAAACGAAGGGTATACACACAACTTTCTGAATGGGAGGAAACTGAAATAAAAGACTAAGCCTTCTAGAATCTATTTTTAGCACACATTCCTGGAAATATCAATCTAAGGCGCTCACCACTCCGCCCCCACCCGTAACACACACACACACACACACACACACACACACACACACACACACACGCTATTCAGCAGTTCATCAGGTCTAAAAAAGCTGTTCTCCTCCACCAGGTTCCCACGGGGTAATTCCGGCTGCCAGGGACTCTGCCTTCATTTGCCGGTGTCCTCAGACCTCCTAAGGGCAGGGACCCGAGGCAAACACCTGCAGGCACAGCGGGCTGGCCGGCTCTAGGACCGGCTGCACAGCCCCCTCCCAGGCCTGCCACATCACTGCACTCATTACGCTCCTTTGGGTTACTGTACCTCTCAGGCCTTCATTGTTATTATTTTTTGTAATATATTTAAAAATATGTAGTACCGTATTTACCGCGGTTTCTCTCTAGAAAACAATTACGACAAGGGTGACTATAACAAGTAATTACAGTCTCCAGCCCCCTCAGCCTACCAATGCAGCATATTCATCATCTCATAGGTGGGACGAGGCAGAACGCTCACAGCTTTAACATTTCAATTAGAGGGGAGCGAATTCATTGGCTGGAACTATATGTGCATGCAGCGATGAGCCTTCTGAGAGGGCGTGCAAACTTCCTGGTGCTGAAAACTGGTGCCTTGCAAGTATTCTTCAAGGGAGGGATGACCAAATGAAATGTCTGAGCAGATTCTGCAGCATTCTACTTCTTTTAAAAAATATATTTTTTTTACTTGTTTCAGAGAGGAAGGGAGAGGAAGAGAGAGACACAGAAACATCAATGATGAGAGAGAATCATTGATTGCCTGCCTTCTGCATGCCCCACTCTGGGTATTAAGCCTGCAACCTGGGCATGTGCCCTCACCAGGAATCAAACCATGACCTCCTGGTTCATAGGTCGATGCTCAACCACTGAGCCACTCTGGCTGGGCTGCAGAAGTCTTCTTTTGTAGCTGCCCTTCATAAACCTAGAGGCCAACACAGTAGTATCTGGTATTATTTGAACTAACCCATTTCATCTGAAAACTTTCTCAGTCCATTTCCTGATAATTCCTAGCCTGAAGATGTGATGTCCTATCAGAAAGTAATAGTAAGGGGAAAGTGAGGGGAAGAAACACATGAGCTACATAGTCTCTTTAATACATTTAATTTGGCCCATCTTCCGAACACTAAAAGTAGAAGTCCTCTATAAAATGAATTTGATGTAGGAACTGTTCACTTAGTCAACAAACTGAGGGCCCACTATGTGTAAACCTTTGTGGTTCGATTATAAGAATTTAAACCAGGGGGAATCAATTTACCAGGAAATGAAATTTTCTTCCTTATAATTTTACATTCACTCATATAAACTAAGTAACAAGCAAACCAGAGACAAACTCATAGATAGAAAGCAGGCTGTAGGCTGTCAGAGGGGTAGGGGAGCTAGGTGAGGAGTGTTGGAACTAAGCAAAAAAGAAAAATAAAGGAAAAAACACCTCAAGGACAAGAACAATATGGTGATTTCTGGGAGGTGGAGGTGGGAGGCAGAGGAAGGCAGGGGGTAATAAAGAGTGAAGGAAGTAGATCTGACTTAGGGAGGTGAACACACAATACAGATGATGGGCTTTGGAAATGTACACTCGAAACCTGTACAATTGTTCTAACCAGGGTCACCCCAAAACATCCAATAAAAAGGGAAAACATTTAAATTCTAAATTCTCTAAAATCAGAGTCTTTGATTTTAATGATTAAGGGAACTTTAAAAGTGACCTAGTCCCCAATCCAAACAGCCTCGGTTACCATGTGGTACCATCACTTACTATGGTGTTCTGTGGGGTTGAATACTATTTTGTCCAACACGGGTTTTATTGGGAGGGTGTTGCTAGATTGTTAGGATAGAAAGAAATTGGAGCAAACATAAAGAAGTTTGTAGAGTTGTGTGTGAAGAGTGATTATCCGAAGCTTGAGAATCAGACCACTGGCTTTGCTCATCCCATTATGTATTTGTTCTAATCTTGGTGAAGTCAAGCACATCACACTCAGCTATGAAATGTGGATGGCAACAGTGTAATACGCTAGTGGACTGCAAAGATTATACAATGTAATATTTGGGAAAATATTTTGCAATGGTGTACAGATACCTTTGTTATTCTTTTATTGTGAAAAAAAAAGCAAAAGGTGCATTAAAAACAAAACTGAGTAGACAGAAAAAAGTAAAATCACTCCTAGAATTTATAAATCACCTTTTCTTTAATGTCAGGACAGCTACTGAAAAGGAAATTTTCCAGTGGGAATCTTGGTTATAAAAATGGTATAAAGATTCTTTAATACTCAGCAAAACACAGAGCATGATCTCCTTAATCAAAAAGGTGTCAAAAATTCAAAAAAAAAATCATTTTATTTTTAATGTTATTTTTGACTCAATGTTGTGGAGACCACAACTAAGGAACAAAATACTTATCGGTTTAAAACCAGTTAAGGATGATCTCAAAACTCACAGTCTCAAAATAAAATATTCTAATTATATAGCAAGGCTGTCAAATGATTTTTTTCTCTTTAAATCACACTTTCACACCTCGAGACTCCAAATTATACTACATTTTGCAGCAAATTACTTTCTCCCCCCATTCCATCTTATTTGCATAAAACAATCTCCTTTAACAATCATGAAGGCATTTCTGGGTAAATGGTCCTTAGTAAATATAGTTCAAATACCTCACCCTCTAACAGAAAAATTGCACCCTGACAGTCTGTGGGTGGCGTGCAGACTGCAGCCATGTTGTGTTTGGCCAGCAGAGGGTTTTGCAATCAGCCAACATTATATAAAAGAATTCTTATGTTTCCCCTTTTTTTTTTTTTTTCAAGTTGAATGATCTTATAATCCAAGAACTCATTCTTGCCAGGCAACAGTTGGCTGGATCTGATGACCATCTGCCGGCTTTGGACATGGCATGCCATCCAGTTTGACATGGTGCCCCTTCCCTGTGACATCAGGTATTTTTACCGTATTTACTGGTCACGTAAGCAACTGAATTTATGATTTCACTATGAAGCTTAAAGCTCCGGTTTATCACTTAATTACATTTTCTTAACAAGTAGCTAGTGCTCTTATTTTTTTTTTAAGTAGTCTCTTTAGAACAAAATGTTTCCAAATACTATTCATTATATGCATTCCTGCCTCTTAATCAGGGCACTGATAAAATAATTGATATTTTTCTGGTTGACTTAGTCTCATTAATACAATAGTACAGAATGATGAACAATGATTGAAAACAAAACACTGGTTTCCAGATTGCTGTCCTTTCAGTATGTTCTCCTTTGTTGTGATCTGTCAGATACTCTTCCTAGCTATTTTTTAGAAAATATATATTTTATTGATTTTTTTCCAGAGAGGAAGAGAGGGGGATAGAGAGGTTAGAAACATTGAGGAGAGAGAAACATCGACCAGCTGCCTCCTGCATATCCCCTATTGAGGATGTATCCGCAACCAAGGTACATGCCCTTGATCAGAATCGAACCTGGGACCTTCCAGTCCGCAGGATTATGCTCTATCCACTGAGCCAAACCGGTTTTGGCATAGCCATTTTCTTTACATCAGTCCATGCTATCCCTCATGTTCCTTTGAATCTGCCATAGGTTCTGATACCAAAACCATGTAACAGCCAATCATGAGCTCCGGTATAACTTTCAAGGGACTGCTTGAATGACTACAAAGTTATACTTCTTATTTCTTATAAGAAGCTGTTGGGTGGATGGTATCTGGGTGATCAACTGATCTTTGGGCTCAGGCAGAGCCTGTATTCAGTGTTACAGGCACGAAGACTTGGACAAGAATGGTATACACCCTGTCCTTCCGTCAACTTTGTGGGTAGCTTAGGGTCTGAATTAGTTTCCCTAAAAGTCATTACATTTTATTCACAGCAACAAAATATTGACTCACCAAAATGTGACCACATATAAAAATGACTATTTTGCCAACATTTTATTGTAGTGAGAATTAAACTTGGTATGCATGGGTCAGACAGATCATCATTTTTACTTTTATTTTTATTTAAAATTTTTATTGTTGAAAGTATTACTTATGTCCCCCATTGACTCCTTCTAGCCCACCCGCCCCCCACCTCAGACTTTCACCACCTTATTATCTGTGTCCATGGGTTATGCATATATGCATACAAGTTCTTTGGTTGATCTCTTCCCATGCACTTACCCACCCCAGCCTTGCCTTTAAGATTCAACTGTCTGTTCCATCCTTCTGTGTCTCCGGATCTATTTTATTCATTAGTTTATTTTGTTCATTGGATCCCACATATAAGTGAGATCATATGATACTTGTCTTTCTCTGACTGGGCTTAGTTTTCTCAGCATATTCCTCTTCAAGTCCCTTCATGCTATTTCAAAGGGTAAGAGATCCTTCTCTTTTATTGCTGTATAATATTCCATGGTATAAATGTACCACAGCTTTTTTATCCACTCATCTACTGATGGGCACTTGGGCTATTTCCAGATCTTAGCCATTGTAAATTGTGCTGCTATGAACACAGGGGTGCATACATTCTTTATGACTGGTGTTTCAGGATTCTTGGGATATATTCCTAAAAGTGAGATCACTGGGCCAAATGGCAGTTCCATATTTAATTTTTTGAGGAAAATGCCAACACTTGTTCTTTGTTAATTTGTCGATGATAGCCATTCTGACAGGTGTGAGGTGATACCTCATTGTCGTTTTAATTTGCATTTCTCTGATAATCAGTGACTACATGCAAGACATAAAGAAGATGGTTTGCATTTATGAGGCTGACTGCATAAACACTTATGCAAAGCAAATTACACTGATGAAGGAAATAACACTGTTCATTCACTGAACTTATATTCAATATATAATCAGGATAGATTGTCTATCATTTAGAGCAACCCAGGAAATTAAAATCCTAATTCAAATAATTTTTTTTTCTGTAGGAAGTCTTAAAATTTCCAATGCTTAAATCAAAGTATTCAAGTGAACATATAATTATGTTCATATAAAATCCCTACATTTTAAAATTATAATTTAAATTGATGTTGTTGTTTCTGATAGAAAGTAGGTTTTACAAAAGTTTATGTATGAATATTTTTTAATAATTATATAAATCAAGTAAAAACAGTGTCTAAAAGTCTTTGTATATTCCAACATAATTAATTCAAAAGAGTGCACAACTATGCATATACATGCAACTTAAAATATACAAGTGATTCATACCCAGAATCTTAGTATTTAGTGTCAGATGTCATCAACTATAACAAGGGGAAAGGTTTGAGAGTTTGTAGGTAAGAGGACTGATTGTCCCATGTTAAGTCAAATGTTACTTTGTGTAAGGTACCTATGAGAATGATTCTAAACAATTTATAATAAGTTTAAATGGTGCTTAGTAGTTAACCTTTGAAGTTGCTACTTTAAGGTCTTTCATTTCTCATGTCTGTCTTCTGTTTGTCCATATATGTTTTCAATCCATTAAGACCATCTACCCTTTCCCCCAGTTACTTTTGTCACACAAAGGTCATCAGGACGTAACACATATGTCCACAGGGACTGCCGTTACTAATAAATATGTATAATCCGTGTCACAACAGAGCACTCCCCTTGTTCTGCAGTATCAACCCCCTTACCTGTGTAAATAACAGGTGAGTTGTAGCGTGTGAGGATAAATAAGGTTAACACAACCTGAAAACCATATGCTAGATTCATAGTATCTGGCCTGTATGATTGATCCAGAAAGAGAAACCCAAAATGCCAAAAGTGTTGTGCACTTTTTATGTGATTTGAATCTTTATTTTTAAGAAGGACTCTGATGAGATAACCTTGCCATCATCTTAAAGTTTGAGGTTATTCCAGTTGAGTCTCAAGGTGAAGTCGTGCCAAATAAAATGCATTTGTACTTTTAATTAACATAACCCAGGCATACTATCAATCTTGAATTATGAGATGGCTGGTTAATTTCCTCATTCACAATCTTAAAATATTATGTTAATCATGATGAGCACATATAGCCATCAGTAAATAGTTATCTGTGATTGTCTGTATTCTACGCCAAGTATATAAATGCAAAGCTCAAGTTAGTTATATTTAAACTAAACTATATTCATTTTTGTCCAAGGCATCATGGTGACTCTAAAGTGTGCAAAGCCCAGGCAAAATTTGTTTAGATCACTTATTCATTTTTCTCTTTTTTTGGCAATCTGTGCATTAATTTTTAATGCAATAGCAAAATAGTGTCTTGGACTTTGATAAAAAATATTCTCTAGTCAGGGCTAGGTGACATAGTGCATTAATTCAGTGTCCTTCACTCCTGGGAACTGTGTATAATTTAGTCCAGCCTGAAGAAAATAACTTTGATCTGAAGGCAGTGGAAAGAGCTCCATATGAAATGAGTCTTGGTAGGTTTTGCATTGTTTCTTCCATGTAAGAGGACATATGAAGATAAACTGCTTTAGAATACAATCAACATGGTGGAGGATGGAAAGTGAGGAGCTCACTGTGACAGCAGTAGTTTCCTCACTGCTCCATTCTCTCCCCGTCTCACCCCACTCCTCCACAGTCTGGTGAAATAAACCTCAGTAGCACCTATAATTGGGATGCTCTAATTTCCAGATAAACAGAACATTGTTGAAGTGCAATGTGAATGGCAGCCCAGTCATCAGCACAAAGGAAGAGGGCTGCATAATGTGACAGAATCAGAAGCCCAGGATATCAGCATCCTCAAAGAAAGTGGCATTTCCTTTCCTGGAGGGGGTGCCCAACAACCTAATTCTTGGGGAAATGCTAACAACAGTAGGAACCACAAGATGTGGTTTCTTCAAATTCCATTTTGATTGCCTTCTCTATGACAAGATTTAACTGCACAATTTCATCTACTGTCATGATAGATAATTCCATTCCATTACAAAAATAAAAGTATCATCTTTGGCTGAGTTGAATCAACTAGTTAACCCAAGTTGTATTAATCACAGGAAGTACAGATTGCCCCTTCTTGTAATTCTACAATTAATTTCAATCCAACTGTCTTTTGCTGTGAATAAACATGGCCTACTTAGTCTCTAATGTAGCAGTTAGAAATAAAGTTGTTCTCAATACTGTCAAAAGAATGAAAGCTATACGGATGTTACTTCGATATGATCTAAATTATTCTACAATTGTACACTTACTGGTGATCATGAACTATTTTATTGGCATCCTTAGTTATCGTTAAGCTCTGATGTTTCTTAATGCTTTTAAGGGAAAGGGAGATACTTCCAGTCACATTTTTCAAATTTGCAGGTCCCCTGGAAGAGATTCAATTCTAAAGTTTCCAGTTTCAGTTGCTCATGTTAAAAGAGTAAAGTCAAATCTTCCTGCTACTTCTGCAAAGTGTGCACATCCTATTTACACAAAGTCCCTGAACAACAGGAAAACCAGAACCCTGTGGGTAATACATGGAGGCTACACGGAAATCTAGCTGTTAGTATATGCCTGTTACATCTGTAGTTGGAGAAAGGATATTTTATAAAATGGGGAGGGATAAAAATTGTTTTTATCCTAAACATAATCTGCTTTACTAGCTTTATTAGTAATAATCTCAAATTTCATAGAATATTCTAAATTATGTAACTAGCATGTACACATATTTTTTAAAATCAAAAGTAAGCATTACTTAAGATTTCTTTTCAGTATATTTTAAAGATTTGTGACTTGAACCAAGTTACATAACTCAAGAAGTTTCCATAATTATACAAAAGTTTCCATACTTAATTATTGCCTCAAAATATACCATGCACACTCATTTCCTTAATTGAGTATTTATTCTAAAGGAGATTTTTACATGTGTAAGGTTTTCTTCCAAAGTAAACCTAGTAACAATTTTAAGTACTGAAATGCATTTTTCAATTCACACAAAAAGAAAAAAGGTGCACTAAAATAGTTGGAGATGACATCTTAAAAAAAAAAAACCCTTAAAAAGCAAACAATTAAATTATATAAAAACTAGAGGCCGAGTGCACAAATTACTGATCAGATGGGGTCCCACTAGCCTGGCCCCAATCGTGGAGGATCTGAGAAGGGCTTGCTGGGAGGAGGTGACAGGAGGTTGGCCAGCTGGCCCACCCCAATAGAGGCCTGATCAGGGCCAGGCTGGATGAGGTTAGGGGCCGTGGGTGATTGGCTGGTGGGTTCTGCCCACGAATGGGGTGGGGGTTGCCTATTGAGGGCAAGCGGCCTGGAGGAAGGGCCATGGGTGGTTGGCCATCTGGCCCTGCCCTTGATGGGATGGGGGAGCTGATCTGGGGTGGGACTGGGCAGATGGAGGGGCTGCAGGAAGTTGGCGGGCTAGCTCCACCCCGTATTGGGGTGGGAGGTATGATCAGGGGTGGCCTGGCTAGGGGGCGGGGCTGCAGGCCTATGGTGGTGGGGTGGGCTAATTGGGGGCAGAGCTGGCTGGGGGTTGGGGGTGGTGTTGGCCGGGGGTTGGAAGAGGATCTTTGGCCAGTGGCCAGCTCTTTTTTTTCTCTCTAAAAATATGTTTTATTGAGGAAGGGAGAGGCAGAGAGAGATAGAAACATCAATGGTGAGAGAGAACCATTGATTGGATGCCTCCTACATGCCCCCTAGGCATGTGCCCCTGGCAGGAATAGAAACCTGAGACCCTTCAGTCAGTAGGCTACTGGCTTTTTATGTATATAGGTACTTAGGAAAGTGCCCCAATTGTTAATTTAGAATTCTTTTTTCTATACAAAATATTTTTTTGTCCTTTTTGTTAAAGCAGAATACAGAATGCATAGACTTAATGATGAATCACAGATCTAAAAGTACATCCCTACTCACTTGCAGCTCATCTGCATTTTTAATCAAGTCTTTTGAAACATACAAGAGCTTTCTTTTGTATTAGCGTTTCAGCCTTCTAGCCATTACATGATCTTAGCCAACTTGTGAAGTAACAGGCAAGGATGTTTTATTGTGCCCTCCCTTTTTCTTAATGCCTCTACATCCAGCCATTGTTATCATATGTTACCTTAGAAATTATCTTATCCAGTTCAGTGTTAAATGATATTATACCTTTAAAAGAATCTGTTCGGAAAATTGGTATAAAATAGTGGATTGCATCCCTGGCCACAGCTCCCAGAGGCATGCAAATGTTACTTGAGCACCCACATGACAGCAATGACGGCTTAATCACTTGAAGGCTTTTTACATTAACCATTTTTTTCTTTCAACATGAGCAGTAATATTCAGGCATCATTTAATAGGAGGTTAGCTATTAACTGAGATTAAATAACACACTTTGTAAAATATCAAAATCAAGTTTAGTGTCTAACGAACATTCCTTCACACGTTCTGAAATATTAGTGCACGTTCATAAAGCTTGACTTCTTTCCTCTCCCAATATGTGTATTTAAAAAAAACAGGTTTGATAATTAGCATGCTGAGTCCAACAGCGTCCTTATTGTTATAATGTTAAGTAGAAGATCCATGGATAAAAGATAATTGAAAGGTAGGCCTTTTCATCCAGAGAAATAACCTCCACAAACCAAATAGGAAGAAATAATTTTTTAAAATCATTCATTTGTAGCTTTATAGTTCTAAAAGGGGGAAAAATAAACAGAAAATCTAAAGGTGACCTTATTTAGACCTATTAGTCAAGACAGCCTTTGCTGTTTTTAAGCAAACATGATTGTGACTCCACTTTGTCCGTCTGGTTTTCCAGTGTGGAAATTGGATGATGACTTGAACAATTCTCTCTCCATTAGTGAACTGTGGAAAGGAAATATAGAGGTGGCTTTTTATTTTTTTAAACTGTGCCGTGTCTTGCAGGCAGATTCCAAAGCATCAAGGGAAAAAACATTTTTTTTTTTTTTTTGCTAGACAAGCTGTCGTAATTGAAATGAAGTCTAATCAGACTCATTACTGTTTTCAGCAATTTGCACCACCAAAGATGCTTATTAGGTAACTATGTTTAATAAACCACTCTCTAGAAAAATACCAGTAATGAGCTCTTAACAGCCAATCTTTAGTATGAATGTAATGTGAAAAGTGTTCCTCGTGCTGAATAGAGTTTCACACTTAGTAGTGTCATAATTAAGCTCCATGAATTGGTTTCTATGATGTTAGATTTATTGCAATAATCTTTTTTTTTATTTAAATATATTTGGAAATACAATCATCTTCTATTAGAGCTGGATTATGTTCATTGCACAGCAAATTTTAGGCTAATGCCAGAGTGGTCAACAGCCTTTCCAATGGAACATTTATTAACAAATGGTAAGCAAATATTTAAAAACTGATAATGCCAGATCAGCATCCCCAAGGCTCAGGGGAAAAAAAATCTTCTTATCATTTCATTATATATGAAACCTTACCCCAAAAATATGTTGTTATTATTTTTAAAAATTGGATTTCTATCACTAAGTTAAAACATGGGGGAAAATAGATATTTTGAAAGGAATATTTGAGGAAATTGTGGCCTTTCATAATAGCACCTGTAAATAACATTATATTGCTTTATTAGATACTATAGGCCTGGTGCAGGAAATTGTGCATGGGGGAGAGGAGTCCCTCAGCCCAGCCTGCACCCTCTCGTAATCTGGGACCCCTTGGGGGATATCTGACTGCTAGTTTAGTCCCGATCCCTCCATTTCACAATCCGGGACTGCTGGCTCCTAACTGCTAGCCTACCTGCCTGCCTTATCACCCCTAACCACCTCTGCCTGTCTGCCTCATCACCCCTAACTACCTCTGACTGCCTGCCTGATGCCCCTAACTGTTCACCTGCCTGCCTGATGGCCCCTAACAGCCACTGCCTTGTCCCCTTCCCACCCATAGTGATTTTGTCCAGAAAGTCATCCAGAATGACGTCTGGACGGTCGTTTAGCTGTCCAGTCTAATTAGCCTATTACGCTTTTATTATTATAGATTGTTTTGAAAAATGTGAATATCATTTTCCTCCCCAAATCTTTTTTGTAGCTGTATTTACTAAGATCTTAACATTAAAGGCCAGTATTACCAGTATATGTTATTTATATGCATTAAGGGTGATCATAAGACTTAGGTAGGCTTCTTATTGATAAGGGAAAATATTACACACCTCTAAGGACAAGAAGTACTTCCACACAAGATGTTGCATGTGCTAAAATAAGTGCATATGTATAGTGTCTATAGTGATTAAAGGATAGTCTGAGACTATATATATATATATATATATATAAAATTATATAGGATGGATTTTTTGGGGAATATCTAAATAAGGCTTATAGGAAGCTCTTGAGCTTGTAGTCATGAAATGTCTCACAAAAGAGATAAATATCTTTTGTTTGCTAAAAGCAACCCAAAAGATGACACAATCAGCTTTGTAATGAGATTTTAGACATTGTGAAACAGAAAGAAAATCAAGAAATGAAACAGTACAAAAATAACATGAGACCAAGCATTTATACTCATTCATGATAAAATGTTAAGAAAGATTCTGTTACCCAATGATTCATCTCCCAATACACTCTTATTTCTTCTAACCTCAAGCTTCACAATTCCTAATTGGAGCCAATAAGACTCCATAACTGTTTTCAGCTTTGTGAATCAATAGGGCTGGGAGAACTGAGACTGTCAAATTAGTGGCTTATTTCATCTGATTTTGTGAAATGCATTTTGCATTACAAGGTAGAGAAGAAAACAAAACCCATTCCCTTGTGACTTCATATAGCTTTCATATCAAAATATCTTTCTTTTTCTTTAAATTTTCACTGAATTCGTACTCAGAACCACAAAGAAAAAATCAGTGTATAAAACTACCTGACACCCCAATTCTACATCTTTAAATGAGTCACAGGTAAAAAAACAAATACTAAGAGAGGACCCCTTTTAATGCCTCTGAAATGTCATATCATACATTGAATAACTTCACTTATGAATCATATAATTTATCAACATTTTATAAAAAAAGAATTAATGTTTTGTGCAGTTGAATTTATTATAACTAAGAGGCTCTAAGATTTCAAATAAGAGTAATAAAGACAATAATAATAAAGATAATCAAAATCATTCTTGCTGGGTTTTAAAAATAGCTTCCCATAAGATACAGCTATGATTTTACTTGTCAGTTTTAATTAGGAATTGAGAATGGAGTTGAAAAATATTATGGCGGAGACAAATTCTACCAGCCTTCTATAACTGAGGGTTAGATCTATGTAAAATATCTACCAATTTGAGGAAACACAAGCTAGGGAATATGGAAATATGTATAGACAATATTCTAGTGCAGAGAATTAACACATAAATACTTATTATCTATAATAATAATAAAATCATAATATGCTAATTAGATCGACATCTTTCTGGATGACCTTCCAAATGAAACCGGGGCTGGAAGGGAAGCCAGGGTCTCAGGTGCTAGAGGGAAGCTGGTACTGGTAGCCGGGGGAAGGAAGGAAGGCCTGCTCTTGCACAAATTTCATGCATCGAGCCTCTCGTGTAAATATAAATGGTAGTGTGAATGGGTAGTGGTAGTAGTATCTACCATGTAAGACTTTGGGGGGAAACTGGGTTTTAAGGTTTAGCTTTTAGCTGTACCATTTAGACATTTGTCTGAAGATGTAGAGAAGCTATATACGTAAGCTTGAAAATGATTTCAGAAAATAATTAGGGCTCATTAACACTTAACATTTTCAAATTTACAACACCTAGTAACAGCTTTACCATATTAGACCCCTATTTTATCATTGGCCATAGTCCTGAGCTAAAAAGGCTTACAGTAAGTATTCTTGCATGTAACAAACAATCAAAATTATCAACTTAAACATTAGCCTGCTATATTTGGTCAAACATTTAATTAACTCACCCCCATTGCCTTGGCAGGGCCAGACCAAACAATTTCTAAGGCCTTATAAGGCCCATTGGACTGACATTCCTCACCCCTGCTCTAAGGACATCTGAGTGCCTACTTGATGAGCTTACAGAACATCTGAGTGCTGACTTGAGAACTTCTGCCTTAAGTGCTAGGGAATGAATATAGATCCCTACCCCAATGGAACTTCCAGTCTGTCTCTAGTGGTGATTTACCAAAGAAATGATTTAGTTCAGAATCTGATAGGGAGAAGGGAGCTATATTGAGGAGTTAAAAATGAGTAGAACTTCACCAGTTAGAATAGAGAAAGCTGAGTTTTCCCAACTGAGACAGAACTTAGTCAAAAACACAGATAAAGCAAAGGGTACCTGGAACACGTAGGAAACAAGGTAGCTTGTTATGGTTAGGAGATAGGAGGGAGGTATATGTCTATGCAAAAGGGAGGATGGAAGTAGATGAAGCTTGAATTCATATTGAGAAGGATTTGAACACCTGGACTTTATTCTACTGCCAGCATAAAGTGCTACCCTCGTTGATTCTTCAGAAATATATTGATAATAATAATATATGAGACAGAATAGAAGGGAAACCAGGACCTGAACTTGAGCAAAAAGAAGAGAAGCATCTTAAACAGATTTTAGATATGGAGTAGAAAGGATGGGCTGACCAATTAGGTTTGGAGGAATGAAGAAAAGGAAAGGGGACATTCAAAGGATATCATATAAAAAGAAATATTGGTAAGATAGCTGTAAAATAATAAAGATATTTTGGTGAATATTACATTTAATCCTCTAAAAGCCTAGTGAGGAATCATTATTCCCTTTTTATATATGACGAGAGGCCTGGTGAACAGATTCTTACAACGGTGGGGTCCCTCAGCCTGGCCTGTGCCCTCTCGCAATCAGGGACCTCTCAGGGGGGTGTAGTAGTGTGTGAAATGGCAGGCAGCTGGGGAGGAGCCTGAGCCTGGTCCGGGTGCCACGCCACTCCTGCTCATCCTGGCCCTCTGTGCCTGCCACCGCCACTGCTGCCAGGTAGGACTGCTGCCGAGGCGGGAGAGGCTCACATCGCTGCAGCTGTACTTGCCAGCCATGAACCCAGCAGCAGCGTCTGGCACCTGCCAGTCAGCTGAGCAGTGCTCCAGCTATGAGAGCACACTGACCACCAGGGGGCAGCTCCTGCTTTGAGCATCTTCCCCCTGGTGGTCAGTGTGTGTCATAGCGACCACTCCACTGGTCGTTTGGTTGTTTGGTCACTTAGGCTTGTATACATATAGATGAAACAAGTTCCACAAATCACCCCAGAGCCAGAATGACAACCTGGATCATTTGACACAAAATTACAATATTTTTGTCTCCTCTTGGTGAACTTCTCCAAGGCTTTTAGCTTGTACAAACCAATGAGTTGGGCTGCTGGAAGTTACAATCTTTTTATGTGAAAGGAGCCAAAGCTCTTCAAGGATATTTGGAAATCACACACATGAGAATTTGCTAAAATTATGTAATAAAAGACAGCGGAAAGTGTGTACAATGAGATGAGAAGGAATCTCATGAGTTAAACCAACATTTAAGAAGTAGGCAATGGGGAGTGGGAGGGAATTTGCATAATAGAAAAAGAAGCAGAGAAAGGGACAGAAAGTGCTGTTGCAAAAGACAAGTGAGGAATGGGTTTCAAGGACAGAGTATTTAATTGTAGCATATGCATCAGAGAAGTCAAATAGAATTAGGAGAGAAAATAGGTAATTAGGAGGCTACAGCTGATCTGTGAGAGAGCAATATGAGTAGAGCGGTGGGGTCAGAAGCCATGATGAGTGGGTTATGGAAGAAATGAGTTGTGAGAAAGAGACATGACAACCATGGAAGAATTTTCCTCATTGATAAACACCTTAATGAAGAAAAAGAGTATAGTTTACAGGGCAAAGAAGAATTGAGGCAAGATACTTCCTTTTAAGGAATATGGGGAAAACCTGGTCATTATCCTAGACCAAACTATGACCAGTAGGCAAAATCCAGTGTGACATTTTCTTTGGTAAATAAAATAGTTTTGGAACACAGCCACACCCATTTATTTATGTCATCTTTGATTTATTTCTAGCTATATGCAAAGTGAAAAAATTGGGGCAGTTACCTACTACATGGCTCACAGCTGAAATCATTACCATATAGCCCTTTACAGAAAATCCCTGCCAACCCCTGCTCTAGGTTGAGTGAACGAAAATAGTAAAAAATAAAAAAAAAATAAAATACTGTATAGATAGGGCAGGAGTGAGAATTCACAAAGATGAAGATAGGTAGAATCAAGGCCATGCATGTTTCAGAGTATATTGGGGAAAAACAGAGGGTCATGTCTTTGATTGAGATTGGTGAGAACTTTAAGAACAGGTGGAATATATTTAATTTCTGGATCCCCTTTCATTTCATTGAAAACAATCTTTAGGAGTCAGTTATTCCTTTTATCTCCTATAAGCCAGTCAGTAGACCCATATTCCATGTCTTGCCCCATGCTCTATCAACTGTACCTCTGATTTTAGTCAGGTACAAATCCTGGTCATAAGGAGACAGGATGAAAGAGAGTGAGGGAGGGAGAGACCGAAGCAAGATGGCGGCCCAGGGAGTCTCCTGGGCCGCCATCTCCTCAACAATTTGGAAATAAACAACAGATAAAACCAAAAGGGATCGCACCAGACCCACAGGAAAGCTGGCGAAATGGGAAGGCTACATCTAAACGCAAAGCAGGACGTCGCTGCTGCCATGTGGAGTTTAAAACTACAGCGAAACTGAACCTGCCGGAGCCGCTGCCACCGGGAATGAGGGAAGCCAGACCTCGCTCCGCCCCGGGGCCCAGGGAGTGGGCCAGCCCCGCCGGCCGCCGGGAGCTGATGGGGGCCTACGCCGCCGCAGCCACCGCCACCGCCGCAGCAGCGCCTTCGGCTCCTGCCTGGACGAGAAGCCCGTGAGCGCGACCTCCCAGCCCGCCCGCAGTGCTGGAGAGAGGCGGGTGCCAGGACTCGGGCCCCCGCACTCGCCGCTGCCGGGCGGGCGAAGAGATGGTGTAGTATCTCCCCGCCGGCCCAGCCCCCGCGCTTACTGTGCAGGCGAAGAAATCACGCAGCGGCTCCCCGTCTGCAACCAGCCCAGAAGTGGGAAAACTAAACTAGACACCAAGTAGGGCGCCGCCGCCGCCATGTGGAGTTTAAAACTACAGCGAAACTGAACCTGCCGCTGACGCCGGAAATGAGGGAAGCCAGACCTCGCCCCGCCCCGGGGCCCAGGGAGTGGGCCAGCCCTGCCACCACTACAGGAGCTGATGGGGGCCTACGCTGCTGCCGCTGCCGCCGCTGCCGCCTGGGCCGCTGCCGCCGCGCCTTCACGGCGCCTTCGCCGCGCCTTCGGCTCCTGCCTGGACGAGAAGCCCATGAGCGTGAGCAAGACCTCCCAGCCCGCCCACAGTCCTAGAGGAGCGGGCACAGCGTCCCCCCTCCCGCACAACCAGCTCGCCCCAGAAATGGGAAGGCTACAGTTAGACACCAAGCAGGGTGCCGCAGCTGCCATGTGGAGTTTAAAACTACGGCGAGCCGAGGACTGAGAGGGTGGGGCAGTTCTGTGCCGTGCTGCCTTCCACTGGTTGAGACCTCCAGGAGCGAGGGCCTGCCGAGGTGAGGATGCCCCTGCTGTCACCTGTGGGGGGGCGGCACTGAGCTGGCCAATATTTGTGGTGGTGGTGCTGCTTGTCCTGGCTCAGGGGAAGCGTTCCACTGAGTCTGAAAGACTAAGACATCGCGGGGACTCTCGGCCTCCGCCCGCAGCCTGCTCTGCCAGGCCTTCGCGCGCGCTGTGCTGGCGCCGCGCCTTCCGTTGGCAGACCTGGAGAGTCCTCTCTCCGCTGCCACGTGGCCGGGCCAAGGCATCAGACACTACCACCACGCGGATTTTAAAACTACAGGGGAAATTGAGCCACAGGAGCTACCATCGCTGCCGCACCCACTGCCGCCCCCAAGAATGGGAATCCACCGAAATCAGAGCTCACTGCACGCCGGGCTCATAGAGAGTGTGGCTTCGGAAATTAGCCTCTGCATCCACGGAAGCTCCGCATCCGCAACAAAGAGGACGCGATGGAGGGCGGACTCTCCCCATGCAGCCATCACAGCCCGCCCACAATCTCCCCAGCGCACCCACCATGCTGGGAGGGAAATGGAGCGCGCTGGTGAGGAAATGGCACGGTGCCTTCCATTACCCACTCAGGCAAGCCCATCCTCCGATGCCACATGGCCAAGCCGAAGCTCTCACCACCACCGCCATGTGAACTTTAAAACTACAGTGGTAATTGAACCACAGGAGTGACCGTCAATATTGCACCTGGCACCGCCACTCGCCACTGGCGCCGAGAATAAAGGAAATCCACCAAGAACAGAGTTCACCACGCCTTGGGCTCAGGGAGTGGGCGACCTCAGAACTTAGCCTCCATGTCTGCAGCTGCTCCGCTCCCACACCGAACGAGACACCGTTGAAGGTGGTCACCCCGCCTGCAACCATCTCAGACCAACTGCAGCTGTCCCAGCCTGCCCCCCATGCTAGCAAGGAGCTCCGAGTGTCCCAGGGGACCATGTGCCCCGGGTAAGCCGTACCCCCCAAAGGGGAAGGGGGAAGGGTGTCCCGGGTGAGCCGGGTGTCCCAGGGGGCCGAGTGCCCCGGGTGAGCCGAGTGTCCCAGGGGGCCGAGTGCCCCGGGTGAGCCGAGTGTCCCAGGGGGCCGAGTGCCCCGGGTGAGCCGAGTGTCCCAGGGGGCCGAGTGCCCCGGGTGAGCCGAGTGTCCCAGGGGGCCGAGTGCCCCGGGTGAGCCGAGTGTCCCAGGGGGCCGAGTGCCCCGGGTGAGCCGAGTGTCCCAGGGGGCCGAGTGCCCCGGGTGAGCCGAGTGTCCCAGGGGGCCGAGTGCCCCGGGTGAGCCGAGTGTCCCAGGGGGGCCGAGTGCCCCGGGTGAGCCGAGTGTCCCAGGGGGCCGAGTGCCCCGGGTGAGCCGAGTGGTCCAGGGGGCCGAGTGCCCCGGGTGAGCCGAGTGTCCCAGGGGGCCGAGTGCCCCGGGTGAGCCGAGTGTCCCAGGGGGCCATGTGCCCCGGGTAAGCCGTACCCCCCAAAGGGGAAAGGTGTCCCGGGTGAGCCGTGTGTCCCAGGGGGCCGAGTGCCCCGGGTGAGCCGAGTGTCCCAGGGGGCCGAGTGCCCCGGGTGAGCCGAGTGTCCCAGGGGGCCGAGTGCCCCGGGTGAGCCGAGTGTCCCAGGGGGCCGAGTGCCCCGGGTGAGCCGAGTGTCCCAGGGGGCCGAGTGCCCCGGGTGAGCCGAGTGTCCCAGGGGGCCGAGTGCCCCGGGTGAGCCGAGTGTCCCAGGGGGCCATGTGCCCCGGGTAAGCCGTACCCCCCAAAGGGGAAAGGTGTCCCGGGTGAGCCGTGTGTCCCAGGGGGCCGAGTGCCCCGGGTGAGCCGAGTGTCCCAGGGGGCCGAGTGCCCCGGGTGAGCCGAGTGTCCCAGGGGGCCGAGTGCCCCGGGTGAGCCGAGTGTCCCAGGGGGCCGAGTGCCCCGGGTGAGCCGAGTGTCCCAGGGGGCCGAGTGCCCCGGGTGAGCCGAGTGTCCCAGGGGGCCGAGTGCCCCGGGTGAGCCGAGTGGTCCAGGGGGCCGAGTGCCCCGGGTGAGCCGAGTGTCCCAGGGGGCCGAGTGCCCCGGGTGAGCCGAGTGTCCCAGGGGGCCATGTGCCCCGGGTAAGCCGTACCCCCCAAAGGGGAAAGGTGTCCCGGGTGAGCCGTGTGTCCCAGGGGGCCGAGTGCCCCGGGTGAGCCGAGTGTCCCAGGGGGCCGAGTGCCCCGGGTGAGCCGAGTGTCCCAGGGGGCCGAGTGCCCCGGGTGAGCCGAGTGTCCCAGGGGGCCGAGTGCCCCGGGTGAGCCGAGTGTCCCAGGGGGCCGAGTGCCCCGGGTGAGCCGAGTGTCCCAGGGGGCCGAGTGCCCCGGGTGAGCCGAGTGTCCCAGGGGGCCATGTGCCCCGGGTAAGCCGTACCCCCCAAAGGGGAAAGGTGTCCCGGGTGAGCCGTGTGTCCCAGGGGGCCGAGTGCCCCGGGTG
Source organism: Vespertilio murinus (assembly GCA_963924515.1). NCBI lineage: Eukaryota > Metazoa > Chordata > Mammalia > Chiroptera > Vespertilionidae > Vespertilio > Vespertilio murinus. The sequence goes on from OZ004711.1 coordinate 38,605,687, forward strand.
AGCCGAGTGTCCCAGGGGGCCGAGTGCCCCGGGTGAGCCGAGTGTCCCAGGGGGCCGAGTGCCCCGGGTGAGCCGAGTGTCCCAGGGGGCCGAGTGCCCCGGGTGAGCCGAGTGTCCCAGGGGGCCGAGTGCCCCGGGTGAGCCGAGTGTCCCAGGGGGCCATGTGCCCCGGGTAAGCCGTACCCCCCAAAGGGGAAAGGTGTCCCGGGTGAGCCGTGTGTCCCAGGGGGCCGAGTGCCCCGGGTGAGCCGAGTGTCCCAGGGGGCCGAGTGCCCCGGGTGAGCCGAGTGTCCCAGGGGGCCGAGTGCCCCGGGTGAGCCGAGTGTCCCAGGGGGCCGAGTGCCCCGGGTGAGCCGAGTGTCCCAGGGGGCCGAGTGCCCCGGGTGAGCCGAGTGGTCCAGGGGGCCGAGTGCCCCGGGTGAGCCGAGTGTCCCAGGGGGCCGAGTGCCCCGGGTGAGCCGAGTGTCCCAGGGGGCCATGTGCCCCGGGTAAGCCGTACCCCCCAAAGGGGAAGGGGGAAGGGTGTCCCGGGTGAGCCGTGTGTCCCATGGGGTCGAGTGCCCCGGGTGAGCCGAGTGTCCTAAGGGAAGCAGTGGGTCCCAGGGGAAGGGGCGGTGAAAACCAGAGGAGGAGCGGACTCTATTCATATGAGCCTGAGATGGTCACCATAAAACAAGCAGATTGTCAAATGACAGGGGGGAGGGGAAGGAGACCTGGGGGGAGACAGGAGAACAACCGAGGGACTGGTATCCATGAACATAAGTACAACCAATGAACACAAAACTCTGGGGAGGGAGGGCATAAATGGGTGGTGAGGGGGGGCAATGGTAAACTATGTACACAGAAAATACCTTAATAAAAAAAAAAAAAAAAAAAAAAAAAAAAACATAAAAAAAAAAAAAAAAAAAAAAAGAAAGAGAGTGAGGGAGGATTAAGGCAAATGCATTATCACAATTAGAAAATTACCACAGGCAAACCATCGTGGGCAAGAGTGCTGTTGTATATGACAAGAAAGAACAACCTTAGAAAAAACAGGCCTAATCAGAGATTGCATCCCAGTTGTAGCAAAGATTTGTGTTCTAAGAAGGGTAATTACTGCTAGTCATTACTGAAATATTAAGTACGACTTTCAGCTTTAAGGGAGACATAGCTTTTGAAGAAATAATGAACCTATTTGGACAGAAATGATTACTGCCTAAAGAAGCCTTATTGTCTCTGCTCTCAAGGAAAAAAAAAAGCCTCATTCTATTTAAAATTTATTAAAATTTGGAAAAAATCTATTTACAATATTAAGCAGATATCCGGTCTTCTTCATACACAATTCTGTGCCAAACACAAATACATTGCTCTTTTTTCATCATCTTCCTCTTCATTTCATAAAGCAGAAAATTATTAGGTGCCAGAAAATTCTGCATTTTTTGTAGCTTTGGGTCCTTCCTCTTTATATATATATATATATATATATATATATATATATATATATATATATATATATTACAGAGAAGAAGAGAAAGGGATAGAGACTTAGAAACATCAATGAGAGAGAATCATTGATCAGCTGCCTCTTGCACACCCCCCACTGGGGATAGGGGATAGGCCTGCAACCAAGGTACATGCCCTTGACCGGAATCAAACCCTGGACCTTTCAGTCCGAAGGCTGACGCTCTATCCACTGAGCCAAACCGGTTTCTTTTGAGTTCACTACTGTGCTCTTTATGATAGGAGAGTTGCTCCAGGAGAGTAACTACATGTGAACCAGAGCTTGAGTTAGGAAGGAACTGTACTAGACAGGGTACTTTTCTCCAAAAAAACAATATTTGTAATAAATAAGTATGACTGTTATATTGCACAGTGTTTAGTGATTAGAATGACTTCTGATTACTAGTTACTTTGTCATGCACAAAAAAATGTTTTGGGAAATTAAAAGGAAGATGTATAACTCTACATGGTGAATTCCTTGTAAGAATCATTCAGTCTATTGTGCCACATTCTTGTACAAAATTGTTTATGAGTTAGTCTCTTTCACTAAAGCTAAGATGTGTCTTATTCAACTTACGTTTCCAGCACATCCCATTATATATGCACGGAGCATGTGCTCAATAAATAAGAAAAAATTATTGGGGAAGGTGGTGGTGGTGGTGGTGAAGAGCACATGTATTGGAATAAAAAAAAATAAGAAAAAGAATAAAATAAGCAACATGGAAAATTACTGATAATGTCAGCCCTACCAACTTCTTATTAAACACAGAGCTGTCACTATTTAGCTAAATTGTACCTGTAATTTTTAAAAATAAAATCAGAATAATAGATATTTTCTATTAGTAGCTATGATGTGTATGCTTAGTGTGTATCAAATGTATTTGGTAATTATAATATCCCTTAATTCCCTTAATAAAGTAAAGTAAGTCTTTATTAAAATATGTTATGGATGTAACTGAATAAGAATATAATGTAATAAGTTCACCACAAATACTTAAGCCATATATTTAACTATTATGCTTAAGAACTTTGTATGAGTAACTAAATATCAGAAACAAGCACTATAAATATGATTTTAAGTTTCTTTTAGATGAAGTCACATCATTTGCACCTTATTTATAAATCTTAATTAACAAAATTTAAGCCATGACTGGTCTAAACAATATTTGATAACTAATGGTTAGAGGGCACAGACTGATATTGATGATACAAGGCTGCACCATGGTAACTTGGATGGTTTACTTTATATTGAGGATAACCAGTTATGGCATTTCCATAAAAGATCCAGATCACTAAAGTGAAGGAATGGCCTAATTGCATCAATGGGAACTTCTCCTTAGCAAATATATAGATCTATTTGGAGAGTGAGATAAATGAAGACAGAGAGGAAGTGAGAGAAAGTTGCCATTTTTTATAAGGGTCGCACTAGTGTTTTCCAATAAATCTAAAGAGGGTAGTAGGTACGTCTAAAATCAGTTGGGTAACTTGCTCTTAAAATGATGACATAATCCCTTCATTGTGGTTGAGATGTTAGGATAGGTTCTGGGTTGCTTTAGAATATTGCTGGGTATTTTTACAAGTGTGACTGTTATTGTACATTTTCTCTTTTGTGTAAGGTCACTTAGATTAAACTGCCACAACACTTTTCACACTATGCATGCTGGCTTTCCAAGGTGGTGTGAATGAAGCTGGTGTGAATATGCCACTGCACAGCAACTTGCTTCCTGTAGACTTCTGAATAGGTACAGAGGTTTAGGGTAAATGTCTTTCCCCACATTTTCCCCCCAAATGCAATCCCAGGGATGTATATAAAACTTGTCTCTGGGGGGAAATAACAACAACAGTAAATAGAATTTGCCAAGTAAAACACAGAACACATTAAACAAATGTCAGGTACAAAGAAATATAAAGCAAAAAAAAAGTACTATTATAAATTAAAAAAACACTAAGCATCATTTATTTGTCCTATCAAAGATTATCAAGGGCCTACTTTGTGCCAAGCATTCTTCAAATAAAACAGAGAAGTTAAAGTGAAAAAATAAACTACATCAACCAGTTAGCAATCACAAATTCAAAACTGACAGTTGTTGAACCATGCCCTGATTCTCTGGGACTTGGAAAGAGATCATGTATCCTCAACTTCCATCTCCTAAATAGGTTATGTTCTTCCTTGGGTTTTCAAATCTCTATTCACAAGTCTAACTCTGACAGATATTTTTATTCTGTTCTTTTGTTAATCCTCACCCAATGATATTTTTTCCATTGAGTTTTAGAGAGAGTGGAAGGAGAGGAAGAGACAGAGAGAAACATCGATGTGAGAGAGACACATTGATTGGTTGACTCCTGCATGCACCCCAACCAGGGCCGGGAACCTACAGCCAAGTAACATGCCTTTGACCAGAATCAAACCGGGACCCTCCAGTGTGGGTTAGAGCTCTACCCACTGAGCCATACCCACTAGGACTAACTCTGACAGATTTTAATGCTGCCCAACAAATTAAAGTAACATCTTCTATGATAACATAGGAAACCAAATTGGAAAAAACAAAACAAACAAACAATCTCTGGTGCTGACTTATGGCATATAAGATTTAATGGCAACTCATGCCTTCTTAGTGCCTCTCACTTAAGAGATGAAGCATGTGAAGATAGACAAGACTGTAGGTTCAGTCATATAAAATATGATTTATGCCAAAATAGATCTGGGAATGCCAACAATCGCAGAATAAATGACACGTTTTAAACTCCTGAAAACAGGAGTGAATTCAGGAATTATTTAACATTTTTTTTCTACTGCAACGCGGACCACAATCCTTTCTTACAAAGCTTTCTTTTTTTTTTTTTTTAATTTTCCTTGAGAAGGCCCTGGGAACCCAACAAAATGCTGTAACTCCACAGAGAAAGACATATCTTAGTGCATATTTTTAGCATGATTTGACTTTTGCCATTAAAAAATGAAATTGAAGTGCCACTGATAGAATTTCAAGTAAACAAAGCAGCCAGGGAAAGCACAGTGCCCGAGTGTGCTGGGAGCTCCATCAGACAGTCATCTGCAAATGGACAACTTTAATTCGATTCCTGGCACCATTGGCTGTGCTGAGAATTCTCCTATCTCTTCACACCAGGGGTTTGCTCTTTTAAGCATTGCTCCCTGAAGGGAAGGAAAAACTAGAGAGGGAGGATTTCCAATGACCCTGCACAGATGAATGGATATGTCAATGGTGAATATTGGTTCAGCTTTGAAACAGGGAATCCTGCAGTGGTTTCGCATCTCCAAGCCCTTCTACGCTCCTGTGATTGTAGCCAAAGACTTGCGTGAGCAAGGATCTTTAAAGGATCGAGACAGAGAATGAGAAAGTGGAAACACAAGCAGAAAAAAAGGCAAAATGCGCTTTAAAAATTAATGATAATCTAAATGTTTGGGAAATTCAATTCTGGAGAGATAAGCATGATACTCTTTGTTTCAGTTGAGCTTCACATTTAAAACTTGAGGCTCTGAAAGGTAAATTCCAAAACATTAATTGCTCATAGAGTCAATTAGTAACATGGTGTCCCTCTCACAGTTCTTGCAAGACAGGAAATACTGAAGCAAGCACTTTGAATCCTCTTATTTTCCCTGCTAGTCTTTTATAAAGAAGGCATGCACACAGAAACAAGCAAAAGGAAGAAATGTCAATTCCATTTTGTTGGAAGATGAGATTTCAGTTAATCATCTTGCAATGGGGTAGATGCAAAAATTCTGCCTGAGTAACTGCAGGAAATGAATTTATTTTCACATGCTTTCTGGTTAGTTTTCATTCAGCTATCAATCAATCAATTATGCGGTGACATGATATAATTTCCTAATCATACTAATATTCCTACTTTTATCACTCTCAAACCTAGAGCACATACATTTCAATGAGACAGAAGTCTAATTATTTAAATATGCTAGAGCATATTACATCTCTAAGGCTGTTTCCTTTATGAGTTTTTCTCCCCTAAAAAGAAATCTAATTTAATTGCAAAGAGAAAAGTATGTTAAACAGCATTATACCCCTCCAGTAAGCAAAACTGATGTTTTACAGAGTCCAATCACTATAGGATTTTTATGGATCCTTATTTTAAATTAATGTTTTTGTTTGTTCCTGAAAATAGCAAAATAGAATTTGTGTCACAAAAGAAATGATAATCATACTCAAGGTAAAAGATAAAATACTTTTATTTTGTTTTTCAATGCTCTTGACCTGAATAGCCCAGTGCACAAAATTTATGCACGGGGGCGGGGGGGCAAGGGCAGTGTCCCTTAGCCCAACCTACACCCTCTCCAATCTGGGACATCCCTCTCACAATCCAGGGCTGCTGCTTCCAACCGCTTGCCTGCCTGCCTGCCTGCCTGCTTGCCTGCCTGCCTGCCTGATTACTCCCTAGCCACTCCCCTGCTAGCCTTATTGATGTCTAACTGTTCCCCAGCTGGCCCGATTGCCCCTAACTGCCCTCCCTTGAGAGCCTGGTCACCCCCTAACTGCCCTCCCCTGCTGGCCTGGTCACCTCTAACTGCCCTCCCCTGCTAGCCTGGTAACACCCAACTGCCCTCCCCTGCTGGTCATCTTGTGTCCACATGGGGACAGCCATCTTGTGTGTTGGAGTGATGGTCAATTTTCATATCACCTCTTTATTATAAAGAATGAGTGATTTGTGCCTCAATTTTTTTCTACACTTAAATTTTTCATACTTGAATTAATATATCAAACTGCAGAGAAAAGTTTACAAGTTTTCTAGGAACTCCACTTCCTTGATGCATATGTTGCAATCTATTATTACAGGTTCTGCTATGCAGATTACTTTAAAGGCAATAAATCTCCTATACATAGTGTAGGTTACACATGGAAAACATTTACATGTTCTCTCAGAACTTTATAAAGAGAAAAAAAAATCAGACAATTGCCAGTTTTCACTTCCTACAATGCTCAGAAGCCCACAGTCCACTCAAACCTTAGCTCTAGCTCACACATTTTCTACAATACAGCATGTTTCAATGTATGTATTTTCAAGACACCTATGAAAACTGCATTATTCTCTTTGGTGGGGAGTGAGCACCGATATATAAAACTGAATAGGAAACAGCCACACTATAAACAACAAAAATCTGAAAGGCATTCTTTTCAAGTACAAAATCAATTATTTTTTAAGCCATAAAAGTTGTCTCTTCTTAATTTCTCAGGAAAGACAAAAATCCACTAGGACTTTTTGTATTTTACCTAAGTATTTCTTTTTACTGTTAATGTGACATTCTAATATTTTAGGTTTTTGTAAATAGAGAATAGACATTGATATGCCATACATAATGTAACTTAAGTTGATGTGTTTCTACAGAAACTTTATTATTATTAATTACCATCCAAGTGCTGTCCTTAGTGCTACAATTATTACTCAGCATGCTGAAAAATTACTTCATGTGAAAACTACCGAGAGCACACACACACTTGTATGTGCGCACAGGAAGTGACTCCTGCAAGAACTTTTCTATTGCGCTTACAACTCCCTTGTAAAATAAAAAGAAGTTGTTGGAGGAAATTTCCCTCTGCTTGAGGATTAGCACATATTTATAAAATAGTAACTTAAACTATGAATATAGTAACATGATTAGTCAAATTAACAGATACAAAAATATTGAACTGGAAAATTTCACAACATTGAACTAAGGAACAATAATTGGAAAATTAGAAGATTCGGTCTTTTTAAAATCACTTTTGTGAAAATCTCCACCGGTTATTCATTTCATCATTTTCTTTCACCAGCACACTCTCTCACCCTGCCACCATAACTCATAACTGTGTGTGTGTGTGTGTGTGTGTGTGTGTGTGTGTGTGTATGTGTGTGTGTGCACATGTATTTCTACATTTAGGTTTCAGTAATTTTTATTTTATACATTTCTGCACAGAAAACAAATAATAATTTGTAACCGCTGACTTTAAATCTCTTTTACACTTTAAAGAGTCTGTACTGAGAAAGCAATTTGGTTCATTTCTCTGGAAATGAAGTTCTTCTAGGAGGAACAGCTCCCTTCTGGCTGGGAGTTCCATTATAAATCACAACCTATTTACCGGGGGGAAAAATCTAATTGCTTTGAATCTAATGCTAGCTCTTTGAACTATATTTAGTTACAGGGAAGATAGGGTTAATAAAAATACCTAAGCAGAATAACAGTCTTATGCTAAAGACAAAGAACCAAAAGAAAATCCCTCAAGATGTACTTGGTCAAATATTTGGAATGAAACTAATATATATGAGTTCTGGCCCTTTGACCCTCAAGTCTCCCAAATAGTGATAAATAGTGGGGCTCCCCAAAGAGTCTCTTCCTTGTCCCTGAACAGACTGTTTGGCATCAAGTGCTCAGTGGGCTGGAACCCCACAGCCAGCCAGGGAGGGACGGCACAGACGGAAGCATGTTTACTCTGTCAGAGCGGCTGATTAGGGTGACACCAGCTCTTCACATTAAACCTGCTGAGCAGTGCTTTACCCAGAGAGCTTCCTGACACTGGGAGTCACCAGTGAAGTTCACTTATTATACTATATGTTATAATTCTGGAGAGTTAACTTTATTAACTCTGTAGTGACTTAACTGTCCTGATTTTTATTTATATATATATATATATATATATATATATATATATATGCACTAAGTGGCCAGATTATTATGATCTTTGAACATATAATATAACCTGGCCACTCAGTATATATATATATATATATATATATATATATATATATATATATATATATATATTAGAGGCCTGGTGGATGAATTTGCGCATGGGTAGGGTCTGGCCAGCCTGGCAATTGGCCAGCTTGCCTGCTGGTCAAACTCCCAGTTGAGGGGACAATTTGAATATTAGTCTTTTATTATATAGGATATATACTGTGAGGCCAGATTATTATGCATTCAGAGATCCTAATAATCTGGCCACTCAGTGTGTGTGTGTGTGTGTGTGTGTGTGTGTGTGTGTTATTCAGAGAGGAAGGGAGTGGGAGAGAGAGATGGAAACATCAATGATGAGAGAGAATCACTCATCAGCTGTCTCTTGCCTGCCTCCCACTGGGGATCAAGCCCACAACCCAGGCATGTGCCCTTCACCAGAATCAAATCCAGGGCCCTTCAGTCTGTAAGCCAATGCTCTCTCCACTGAACCAAACCAAACCTGATTTTTGCACTTTAATTTAGAGTCAAGGATTCTTAAAGGAGAAACTCAGAAATCAGTGAAAAAATTAATAAGCAGGGAAAAAAAAAGAATCCCAGTTTCCTATCACTGAATCACATAACATGAAGGGACTTTGGAGGCCATTAGTTCAGTCCCTTCATCTTACACTTAAGAAGCCTAAGATCCAGATTTCTTACATCTCAGCAGCTGCCAAACCAAAATTAGAGAACCAAGACCTCCTGCATCAACCTAAAGAGCCTTCCGCTATCTGGGTGGGTGCTTTCCACCTTTTCTGAAAATTAAAAAAAATCACACCCTGGAACACAATCATAATTTCAAATGTAGTCCCCCAGGAGCAAAGAAGCTGGAAATCTGATGAGCAAAAAGGAAATAGGATTGCGGTAGGATTATAATTGCAGTAAATCCCATGGGTGGTGCTCTTAAAATAAATAAGATCCAGTTATTACAAAATATTTTCCTCATAATTATACTATGAGCTTGTGTTACAAGTAGGGATGAGCTTATCATTCATGTTTCACTTAAAATCTAGTAAAGTCTTAAGTCAATCCTATATAATAAAACCCTAATATGCAAATTGACCAAATGGCAGAATGACTGGTTACTATGATGTGCACTGACCACCAGGGGGCAGATGCTCAATGCAGGAGCTACTCCCTGGTGGTCAGTGTGCTTCCAATAGGGGGAGCGTGGCTCAGCCAGAAGCCAGGCTCTCAGTTGGTGAGCACAGCAGTGGTGGCGGGAGTCTTTCTCACTTCTCCTCTAGATGGGTGATAATGAGCGAGGGGTCCTGGACTCTGAGAGGCATGGACTGTGAGATGGATGTCTGACTAGGCCTAACACAGCAGGCAGATATCCCCCGGGGTCCCAGACTGCAAGAAGGCACAGGCCGGGCTGAGAGGACTGCCCACCCACACAGTGCACAAATTTTGTGCACCAAGCCTCTGGTGTGTTTTTAAAACCCATGTTTTCTTAACCATTCAGGCCACAATTTTTTTTTTAACATGATCCATGTTTATGCATTATGATGTGTTTCAACAGTAAGGACAATTCTCTGCCAAAATTGTATTATTAATCTGTTATGGTATAATCAAATACCAACCTAATTTGATAAGAATCATTTAGGTGTCATTTGGGGTGAATGAAATATTCTTTCTCTGGCAATACAAAATATTTTTACTTAGATCACTTGGGGATGGTTGAATCATGACTCCCAGCATGTGAAATACCCATTAAAGTTTATTTTCTGAAAGTATCTTTATTCTCCAGCCATTAAGGTTTAGTTTCACACACTGTTAGGCTAGGTTGATGTTAATGACTAGTACCCTAGTGATCCAAAAGAAATCATGACTGCTTCCAAAAGCTTTCAGAAATACTTGTAAACCCTGTGGGACAGTGGCAACAATGCCAAATTTAGGAGTAAAGAAGTCTGAGTAATTAGTCTCAATTTTACTAATTAGTTGTATTCACATAGACCTTGATCATTTGTTTTCTCATCTACAAATGGAATTAGCTTATGCTATCCCTAAATGTTATGCTAAGAAACTAACTCTAGGAATTGGATACATGGGAAAGTAGGAGAGTGTTCATATATTTATCTAAGATCACCTAGAAAGTATAAAACAATGTGGATACTCAAAGGAAAGAATACCCACTAATGCATAGTAGAGTTGGTTATAGATCCTAGCCGATCTCTTCGTTCTCAAAGGCAGACACTGAATATAGTTAGTCTTTATAACACCAGGAGCTAGTACACTTATTTGCACATAACAGGTCCTCATTAATTATATATCGGATGAATAAGTAATCATAACCTTACAATATCAAAAAGTAGCACTCTAAGTAGATGGAATACTATATGTAAAGGCTTTGGAGGTTTGAAAGGATATGGTATGTTCAGGGAAAGAAAGAAGTGTGCCTAGATGACGAGGACTGTGGAATAATTGTGGTAGGAAATGAGATTGGTTTCCCATTCAAACAGGGCCCTGGCCTTAGTAACCAGAACACTTTACATCTGAGCAGAATGGGAGAAACACTCCCCATTTTGAATACTAGGCAACAGCATGCAGAGGAAAATAAGCTAGTAGTATAGAGCATACACTCACAGTGCCAAGGATATGTCAAATGAAGAGCAGTTGATGGAAGTAGCATAGCAAATTAGACTAGGAGAAGGCAATCAGGTGTCATGCTTCCTGGGCAGGATTCTGTACCTCTCCCATCACATCCTCACTCCCAAGGTTACACTGAGCTCAGCCATGGTTAACAGAGGAGTCCTTTTTACCACTGACTAAGCGTTGCTGCTGCACCCGCTACCTTAGTCTCACTTCCTCACATCCTAGCAGGTATGGGGCCAGGTCCCTCTTTTCTAAGACATTTCCTTTCCCTGGGAAATGACATATGCGCTCATGTTCCAGAAATAATGGCTCTTCAGGTAAAGTTGGTTGAGCTACAAGAAAACAGAGCTTATGTTTTTCTTGACCAGTCTCTTCTGATGAGTCTACTTTAAATACTGAACTTCAGTAAAGGTTCTAAAAGGAAATAAACATCTGAGAATAACTCTGGTTTCCAGCTCCTTTGCTCCTGGGGGACTATATTTGAAAATAATTGTAATTAATTATACAAGAAAGTAAAAGAGTGGGCCCATAGAACGATCTACTATTTATTTGTTATAATACTAGTCACTACATATGGTATAACAAACTTTGAAACTGAATGTAAACTGTAAGCAACACTAAATTTATCAGTGTAGTTATTAACAGAAATCATTAATCATTAGTTATTCTCCCTAATTACTTACTACTCTTATCTCTGATAAGCCACAACTTTGTGAAAATGTCTTGAAATACCAAATGTAGTTATATAGTCTTAGCTTTGGAGGGAGAAATTATTTCATAATAATTTTTTCTCCATTTGCTATGTTTTTAATGACTCCACAGTCATTTATAGGGAAAAGTTGGCCATTACTAAAAAGGAAACATTATGCATTTTCTTGTCTTCATCCACATGTAATGTGTATATTTCACTTAGGAAGTTAATGAGACATTTCTGCATTTTATGGTTAATGTTAGGTACTGTTTAAAAATTTAAATGAAAATATTATACTACTGTGATGTCAGTAGCCTCCCATACATGTTAAGAATGGTTTGTCTTTCAAGAGTTCCTTTGGTAGGTCTTCTCACAGAAGTGTTGTTTTAAATGCAATAGTTATATTTGCTGGTGAGTCTAGAGAATGATATAAGTCCCTTACCTAGAGAGTTAAGGTTTACTCTGGCTAAGCTTACTCACATGAAAGCACTGTTGCATGGAATAGGAGGTCTGAGTTACAATTATTCCTAAAAGACACATGTGATGGGGTCCAAAGCTTAACAGTTACATAAAAAAAGGTATGTGCCCTAGTCAGTCATTCTCCAATTTCTGTAACCTGGGGGGCAAAATTTCCCTGTACATGTGAACTGAATCTTCAAACATTTTAAAATGTAATAATAAATGATTAGTAAATCCAGAACATGGTCTGTATTTGGATATTTAAATTGATCACTCTCATGTACCAATTTCCACTTCAAATTAAGGATGGAAATTATGACTTTGATCAATTCCGTTCACAACTGTATTAAAACAAATCTATAAGTTGTAATAGGTAGCTTTTGTTAAATAGATGAAAAGCTTCCTTTTCAGGTTGTTGAAATTTTACTTTACTGTCAAGTCAAAAGCAATATAAATTGAATAAATGAATCTGATTTAAAACTTTCACCTATATTATAGGGCTAACTTCATATAGGACTACCATATAAAGAAATGCTTTTGTTCTACTGCATCCCCTTTTTGCTTACAAAAACTAAACTGACCCATGTATTGTGATGTGTATTTTAAAGTCACAAGTCATTCTCGCCATGAGTTTAACTCTCACAATGGAGATTCTAAAGTATAAAATGCCTTGGAAATGTATGCATGTCATTGAAAACATATACTAAAGTAATTGCCTAAAAAGATATCAGGGGCTCATAAACAACATTTTACTTTCAAGCCATAGGAGTCCTGGTATGTAAAAAAATTTACAAAGATAAATCTGAGCACTTTATCTCATTTCATTTATTTAAATAAAAATACAGCTGCAGTGTGTTTCAATGAAATGATAATAAGGTGAAAGTAGTAAGAAAATAAACTTTAGTGTTGTTTTTAAGGATTAGCATATATATATATATATATATATATATATATATATATATATATATATATATATATTACATAAGCATTTCCTTAAAAACTTTAGGTCAGTTTGGTAACAGACTGTTGGGACAGGATAAAAAGGGATTGCTGCCAACTCTGTTGACAATACATTGATCTCACATTAATTTGATTGAAGGTGGCTTGCCAACACATCTCACTTTCCCCATTGAGAGCACTTAGATAAGAAAAACACAGTGATGCTTAGCAGATAGGCTTGGTGACACAATAAAACACAAAGCATTGCAGGAGTGTAATTATAGTGATTACTTCAGAAAAGAGAGCAGATACACTGATGGGAAGAAGTAAACATTGCCGCTGCAGTTATGGGAGCCCCTTCGCTTTTGGTAAAGACACAGGCATCCCAGCCAACCTTGCAATAAGAACAGAGAGCTCTCCAATTTACAACACAAAGCACTAAAGGTTACCAAATGGCGTAAGTCCATTGGCGACATGCTTGAACAAAGGGCTCTCTCTCTCTCTCTCTCTCTCTCTCCCTCTCTCTCTCTCTCTCTGGATGAATTCCGTATATCAAATAGATTACTCAAACATAGAAGCCCAACCTTCCACAATTAAAACTAAGTACAACCATCCGGAAAGTTTGCCCCCAGAGGAATGTAATCTGTAAATGCTTTTCAAAGCTGTTATTTTGTTGGTTGTGCAAAATAAATAATGTGAGGTATCCAGTTCTCTGAGGTCACCATCCCCTGGGACCAGCTGTAGAGGCAGGACGGGTTCATGTATGCAATTAATTAGGAACATACAATCCACCGGCATCGAAGCACCCAAGAACTGTTTCTTAATGTGACAAAAAAATAGGGGAAGATTCCACCTCTCCCAGGTTCACGGGATTAGAGATACAAAAGGAAGGAAAACCAGAGTTTGAGAAGGGCACCAGAGCTCACCGAAGGGAAGCCTTGCCTGAGCCCCGCACAGCCTGGCCTCTCTGCAGAGCAAGCGGAGCCAGAGCAGGCCTGGGGAGCCCCATTCTCCCCACACCCAGTCCCATGTTTCCCCTCCGCAACTTAATTGCTTTTCAGCAACAAACCCAATAAGATGCGAACAACTACTTATGTAAATTCGCACTGTGAAAGCAACTATAATTTGAAAGTAAAGTACTTAATCATCTTATTTGACTATCACCAGCACCCTGTGAGGTACAGAGAGATATTTTTATGTCAGAAATACATCTTGTGTATGTAGACATGTAAGAAGGGAGACAAAGTGGGAGAGAGACATGCAAAGAGACTGAGAGAATGTGGGTGCCTAAGAGACAGGGAAGTGTGATAGGTGACTGCAAAAGCCAAACAAATAGTGGCACACACACACACACACACACACACACACACACACACACTCACTCACACACTCACACACTCAGGCAGAAAAGAAGAGAGAGACCATTAGGGCATAAATGATTTGCCCTCAAAGAGCTGTACCTCAACCCAGTTTTGAAATACTAATTGTCCTGCTTTTTTTTCTACAAGGAAGGCACCATCAAAAGCAAAAGTTGCGAAGCCTGTTTGGCTCAGTGGATAGAGCGTCGGTCTGAGGACTGAAAGGTCCCGGGTTCGGTTCTGGTCGGGGGCATGTACATTGGTTGTGGGCACATCCCCAGGAGGGGCTGTGCAAGAGGCAGCTGGTCAATGTTTCTCATTGACGTTTCTGGCTCTCTTTCTCTCTCCCTTCCTCTCTGTAAAATATCAATAAAATATATATATATTTTAAAAGCAAAACTGAATCAAAGTGCAACTCTGTAATTGTATTGTTGGTTCTTCTGCTTTTGGCCCCCAAGTGGGAAGGGTGGAATCTTCCTAATAGAATCAAGGCAATGGCCATTGTCCAAGCGAGATGGTACCTAAGTCTTGCCTTGGGAAATAAAATATCAAGAGAAACATATTGTTTTTCCAGTCATTAGGGATTTCGTAACCTCTACAATAAATACAGGGTTCTTAGCCTGGGATTTAAGGAAGCATCTGACTATATCTGTAAACCTTCACACTATGGGCAAAATGTAGAGCATATGTGCATTTTCTAGAAAGACGGTCCATCTGATTTGCAGAGGTTCCTTACTCAAAAATATCGAGCTGCTGCTTTATACATTTGTGGAAGCACTGAAGACATATGTACTTTTTTTGTACATCAAAAATTAACCACCTGAATAATTTAGAAAGCAATGGTAATCGATCTTTAGTGCTTCCAGATCCTACACATTCTCGTTTTGGGTTTAACTGTAAACAACTTGCCCATTCTTTTTGCTCCTGCCACCTTTTTTGGGACTCTTAGGTATGATGATAACACCCAGTTGGTAGACTACTTTGTTAAAAAATTTAAAACAAGTCCTATATAAGTAATAGAGCACTTACTTCAAGTATATTATTTTTTTAAATATATATTTTATTGATTGTTTTACAGAGAGGAATAGAGAGTTAGAAACATTGATGAGAGAGAATCATCAACCAGCTGCCTCCTGCACACCCCCCACTGGGAATGTGCCCACAACTAAGGTACATGCCCTTGACCGGAATTGAACCTAAGACCTTCCAGTCCGCAGGCCGATGCTCTATCCACTGGGCCAAACCGGTCTCGGCTCAAGTATATTCTTAATGGGATGCTCTACTCCTCAACATTGGAACAAACTGCTTTAAGGCTAGACTAGAGCCATGGCAGTCGTCTCCCATAAAATTACCAGCATTCTTTGCTTTCAAATTAAAGCACAATTATAAAGAGGACTCTCCTAGACTGCTACCTAAATCATGGCAACACGCCCGGGACAAAGAGTTGGAAAAACAATACTGTGGTAACCAGTTTCCAAAATGTCCTCTAAGAAGCCACTCATCCCAGCCTTCTGCAGTCCTCTCCCACAGTGATCTGAGTCAGATCCTCATTCCCTTCCCCCGATAGAATGAGCAGAAGAAACCAGTCCCAGTTATGAGCTTTTATACTTGGGGGTGTGGGTGGGGGGCTAATCTTTAATGGAAGAGAGAGGCCAGCTGAAGAGAGAGGCCAGGTGGAGAAGACAGTGAGAGGAAGAGGCCCCGAGACTAAACAGAGGGAGGCCCAGCTAAGCTCCACCTCCCTGCATCCTGCAAGGTACCAGGCATATGAGTGACATTCAGGCATGGCTGCAGCTGCAGCCAATATCACCTTGAAGAACTGCTCAGTTGTGCCAAGTCAACTCACATTATCATAAAAAGAGTAAATCGTTATTGTTTAAAGCTACTAAGTTTTGTTAAGCAGCAATACATAACCAAAATTGAAGCTAAGGGTAATATGGCATGAAGAGTGGGTTTACAAGAGGAAATTTAGAAGATGATAATGTGTAATTAAAGCTTATCACTGTTGGGAATGAGAAAACAATAACATCTACTAAGTACTAACTAATTTGCACACCACTTGTTCATGAAACCTCATCACTACACTGACAAAGAGAGTTTTTGAGTAACATTGATGCCCAAGGTCATGAAGCTACAAGATGGGAAAGCCAGACATTGAATACATATTTGAATTTATGGCCTCAATGTACTCATCCCATGTAGCCTGTGAAGAGGAAGGGGGTGAAGAAGAGAGGAAAACTGACATACCCAGCAGCTTGGCAATTAATTATTTGTGATAAAAACTATTCTGAAACACATCCATAGTTTTAAAATAGAATCTGCACCATTATTAGCCTGTTTTAATTATTATTCATCATTATTACTAATATCTACATTGAAGTGCAATGTTTTATAATAGAATATGCACTTGGAGACATGTAGGATCACTTGATTCCATAATAAAATGATCTCAGAATTTCATACATATATAGGGTTGGGCAGAAGTAGATTTACAATTGTGAGTGCGGGAAACACAGAGTTTGTTTTTGTATTATTACTTACTAATTACTAGAGGCCCAGTACATGAAATTCGTGTACTGGGGAGGGGGTGTCCCTCAGCCCAGCCTGCACCCTTCCAATCTGGGAATTTTCAGGGGATGTCCAACTGCCTGATTACCCCTAAACACTCTGGCTGCCAGCCTGATAGCCCCTTAACCTCTCCCCTGCCAGCCTGATTGACACCTAACTGTTCCCCTGCTGGGCTGATCACCCCCAACTTCCCTCCCCTGCAGACCTGGTTGCCCCCAACTTCTCTCCCCTGCAGGCCATGTTGTAAGTACATATGGGCAGCCATCTTGTGATGACATGGGGAAGCCATCTTGTGACAAAGTGGGGGTGGCCATCTTGATGTGAAGGCATGAGGGTCAATTTGCATATCACCACTTCATTATATAGGACTAGAGGCTCAGTGCATGAAAATTCATGCACTGGAAAGGGGGTCCCTCAACCCAGCCCACCCCCTCTCACAGTTTGGGAGCCCTCAGAGGCAGGAGGAGACCTGGGGATCAAGGGAAGGCAAAGCCCCCATCACACCTCTGCTGCTGCCACTGCTGGAAGCTCAATTCTCTGCTGGCCCTGGTTACCTGAGCCTCGGGCAGCCCTCGGAGGCTGGGGGGCTGAGAGAACTGGGGGACCCTGGAGGAGAGCTCTGCCATGCCATGCACCTGCCACCCCAGTGGGGCTGAAGGGACTGGGTGCCACCATCTTGTTGCTATGAGCAACACCATCTTTGAGGGTGGGGCAGTTAATTAGCATATTCCCTCCTTATTGGCTGAGTGCTGACATCTTTGTGAGGGTGTGACAGTCAATTAGCATATTCCCTCTTTATTAGATAGGATTGTTATTTTCCATAGAAACCCCTCTAAACCTACCTTTGTCCTTCCCTGATTCTGATTATCTTCTCTTTCTGATTGCTACTTATTTTCTGTTTCTGTTGTGTGCAGTAAGGCTGTCTCTTGTCTCTAGTCCTGGCAACTAGTTCTAAGGGAATATACTAATCTAAAAAAGAGGGAATATACTAATGGACCATCATGCCCTCACAAAAATGGTGGCGCCCACTGCCAAAAAGGAGGGAATATGCTAAGTGATGACTATGCCCTCAAAGATGGCAGCACCCACAGCCATAAGATGGCAGTGCCCAGTCCCCTCAGCCCCGCCGGGGCACCTGCCTCCAGAGGCCCCCAGTCACCTCAGCTTCCCAGCCACCTAGGGCCAGCCCAAGGCACAGGCTCAGGTAACCAGGACCAGCTGAGGTTTGCACTGCCGACATTGGCAGCAACAGAGGTGTGATGGGACTGTTGAATTCTGATTGCTGGGTCTCCTGGACTGTGAGAAGGGGCAAGCCAGGCTGAGGTATGCCCCCCTCTAGTGCATAAATTTTCAAACACTGGCCCTCTGTTGATTTCAAGCTGGGCTCAATTGGGAACCCAAGAGTCTGCACAAATCCAACAAAAGATGTTTCATTGATACTTCAGTTAAGTATTTTCTGGCAAATGACTTAGAACTCTCCTATCATTGCTTTTCCTCATTGACTTAGTTTGAAGACAGAAAAAAGTTCTTGCTTTTAAAAATACTTTTGAAAGTCAGTGATTTGGGGAAATGCACTGTGGCTGAAGAAGGGTGATGGCAGAGCTATGGGGTTGCCTGGCAAGGGGAACTTAAATATTTTGTCAATTTTTATGTTCTTCATGCAATAAAAGTGTAATGCTTGCGAAAATGAGAGCACACCTTAACTAAGAAAGTTTACTTGTTAAATCAGATGGTGGTCGCTGTGTGACTCAAACAGCTACAATAATTGGCATCACCTCTAAGCTCAATTCATTCTCTTTAGGAGATTGAAGAGACCTTTGATAGCAAGGCATTACATCATCCTAGTAGGCAAACACATATGAAGTACAACACTAGACCATGTTATTCATAGTGTTGAGACACTCAGCAGATATTAGAATTGCTCAAAAAGTTTCTAAAATGACAATTTTAAGGAAATTAACTCACGCAAAACTTAGGGTATTCACTGATCAAAATTTGTACAGCTATCCTTTAAGGACATCCACAATTACTACTGTCATACCTCCAGTTAGGCAGTTCAAATTGCGTAAAACTTGGTAAATAACTACTTGGCTATGGTTTGAATGAAGGTCATTTGCCCCTCCATTCACATCTCATAGAGCACCTTTTATACACATATCTTGGGGTCTTTTACAAAGAATACTAATCAAGACACAAAATACAATTGCAGCAAATAATCTTGTCACAAGTTCCATTACCCAGTAAAAGCTAAATAAAAAATAACAGCTTTTCTGCCTATATTTAAAATTTTATATCACTTAGTGTCAGGCAATTTAGAGAAGAGAATTCTACAAAAGAGACAAAGGTGACAGGAAAAGATCCATTAACACACACACACACACACACACACACACACACACTTCATCAAATAAAAATGTTAAGAATAAACCTAGGAAGTCTGTGATTAGGGATAGGTTTTATTCTTTATTGTTGTAACATATTTCACCAAAGAGAGAGGAGAGAGAGAGAGAGAGAGAGAGAGAGAGAGAGAGAGAGAGAAATACATTGATAAATTGACTATTCTCAAATTACCATGAGCAAATATATTCACCCAAATTTAGTCTATAATAACATAATATCTCAATTTAAATGGACACAGTTAAAATTCTTGCTTTGGTTAGTTAGCATATGTTCTGCTGAAGAAGTTCTTGTACTATTCCTTGTTAAAGAAAAAAAAGTATGAATTATTCCCACTCCCATCTCTGGGCCTTACAAACACCCTTTGAACCTCCATACCCTGTAATCTACAATTTAATAAAAAATCTGTATTTGATGAGTAATTTTCACTGGTCCTCAGACAAATTCAATAGTAATTATTATTCCTGTTTTATAGGTTTAAAAGTTCAAAGTTGGAGGAAAGGGTGACTTTAGCAAAACACATTTGGCAGTGCATGTAGGAACTGATTACTTGCTATGGCATGAGAAATACAAGTTTGCCTTAGACCTAGGTTTTGGATATAAAATTGAAGAGAATATTTGGTTTTATTTAAAGTTTGCTGTATTCCTGCTTCTGTGATGGATAAAATTGTATAACAATAATGTTATCAATTTTTCCAGAACCTAAATTATGTTTTCAGTTTATGATTTATTGATTACATTAAGACATTAGTATTAATATTTTAAAATATCTTTGCTAATGTTATATATCAATGTTATCTATTTTAAGTATACTATTTTAAAATATTTATGTTATTTTAGTCCATTCAAAGCAAATCCTGTCTCTCACTAATGAATCTCTATCTATAAGATGGAAGTCAGCGCAAAAGACAAAATAGATTGTGTACGGCAGAAATTTATTTTTCAGGAGGTTTTTAATTTTTGTATTTTTACTATTTATTTTAGGGTCATATTTTTAAAGACACTTTTTTTTCTTTGAAGATACTATAAAGGCAATAGGATGCTTTTAAGGTCTATGTCTAATGTTATCTAAACAACCTATGGCTGTGGTCTTAAGTTATGTAGATGTCTTCTAAAATGGAACCAAGAGCTAATATGAATATAAGAAGAATCTGAAAGTCACAGTGTCCGCAGGTCTCACTTTGACCTGTGAATGATCTCGAGGGTCAGGATTCAGGTGGAAAATAGGAGCTTTCTTATAGAATTTCTTTAACTATTATTTTTATCCTCCCTTCCTAATATTGATTTCATTCCATTTCTAGAATTATCACTGAGATTACATTATTGAATCCTGAATAGGATACTATGCAATGCTTAATATACTGTATAATAATTTGTATGTAAAGGGGGAGTATATGGGAACAATCAAAAATACTTGCTAAATTGTAATTGTTAATAGGCAAGAATCTCGTTACTTGGCATTACTTTTGGCACAGTGCTTAGAACTAGTTGTGCTACGCAAAGATGTGTTATTGCTGAACATGGTGACACTTAATAATCAGGGTTTCAGATACTCAATAAAACTAATGCTCAATTCTAGATAACTATTTTTTAAGGGTAGATCCACTTTTAATCTTAGTAATATGAATTAAGGTATAATTCAGTGTTGTATTTAACATCTAAGTACCAAGTAGATCAGCATGAAATCCATTAGGATTGCTTTGTAAAAAAGGAAGGAGAAAGACAAGACAAGAAACCTCCATTATGCGCTGGTCTTTATGCCTATTTTTCACAGGCCCTCACATTTAATCATTTTATTTAAAAATGTGAAAAGAGAGGTGGGATATTTTATTAATTCACAAAGGAGGAGAATTCCAGCAGGAGACTGATAAATTATAGATGGGATGAGAGGTTGAACCAGGAGCCTCTAATGTGAGTTTGCCAGCTCTGTTATCATAGGACTCCATGCTAACACATACCTTGTATTAAAATATATACAAATATTTATACACACATTCACACACATACATAGTACATACTTGAAAGCTATTTTATTCTTCTAAGAACTGGTTTACAACTAGGAAGTACAGTATCTCAGGCCGTTATCTTCTCTTAAGTTTAAGTAGCCAACACTTGACAAACCATACTTGGATAGAGCTGGTAGCCCAAATGGCTCATAACTATTTATTTAACAAACTCATATATGTATTAAGCACCAATGTTTACCAGGTTCTGTAGGTACAGAGATAACTTTCAAAACCTCATAGTCCAATGTTGGAGATAAGAACACAACTAATTATTAGATATTGTGGTAAGTGGTATGACAGAAACTGATGACCGATAGCATGATAGGTTTTCAGTTTACATTAGAAATATGATATACACTGTTCGGAAACAACATACATACCACATCTCCTCTGTGTTCTTAGTCTCCCCCATCAAATTCTACCACCAGTTTCATAACTAATCATATCCTTCTTACTGAAAAAGGTAGTCACATTTTTATAATTCATGACTGATGAACCCATTTTGATATGTTGTATTGGAAAACCAGTATATATTTATATATTCCAGACTCTCGAGGCCGCTGCTATTTCACTCCCACATATAGCTTGGTTTCTCAGAGAGAAATAGGTAGTTTAAGCTCTAATGTTTATACTGACTCCTACAATGAAACATACCACACACACACACACACACACACACACACTCAGAACAACTTTTGCAAAGATAATGCCTAAACACTGCAGGTAGCAAAGACATTTCAGGACCTACTAATATTCTGGAGATCCTTACAGAATGAGTAACCTGAACTAAGGAGACTTTCACTGCTTCTTCAGCATCTTTTGTTACAACTCTTTCAACAATATCCAATTAGATCAGGGCTAGGGACACTGTTTTGAATCACACGATTCAGATTAAGAATACATAATTGTAGTTTTCCTTCAGCAAATAATTAGATACATCATTATTGTTAGTTACAAAATAGGATATCAAGATCATTCACCTCCAAAAATAAATAAACCTATAATAGTATTAGTTAATTTAGATAGTTGATTAATTAATTAGTATTACCCCCCTGGTTGCTGACTCACCCTTAGAGATATCCAAAGGTCATTTTTGAACTGCATAACATTTTTCTGATGGTGATGAATGATCATCTCACACTGTTTGTTGGATATCAAGAGTTCGAAATACCCAGAGGCTGTACAGCAAGCACTGTGACATGTCACCATAAAACAAACAAAACTGATTAAAAGTGAATTTTTGTGTGGCTATAATTGAAGGGTGAGAAAATAGTAAGGTATCCCATAAAAACATAAAATAAAAGACTAAACTTGTGCTTAGAGCTAATCCAGCCCTTAGTTGTTGCCAACCAAGTCACACCCCATTCCTCGAGGGGTTCATCAAGCCAAACTTCTGTTGTGCGCCCAGCCTGAGATTAGATTGCATCCACATGGCCAACCAATCAGAGACAATGGACCCTAGATCTGACATGGGGGGTTGGGTCAGAAATCTACTGAGGAGTCAGAAGTTAAGCCACAAAAATTACAATTGCTTCTAACGGGTATTATTTTTCACTGTTTCATCAATAAGGAAGCAGGCGCCACTGTACTAATTCACAGGGTGGGAATGCTTTCTGGAGTTGGATTGTCAAGAGCTGCTTTTTAAAATAGCAATATTCTTATCATAGTAAAACTCGCCTGCTGAGTCCAAAGGAAAGTTGGCCTCATCTACCTTTAGAGCTCAGGAAGAATTTAAAATGTAAAGAAGCCTGGCATGACTCCAGCTGTTAGCTACTACAGATACTTTTACATATCCCCTCTCATTGATCTGAAGGTGTATGGGCAAGCAGGTATATACTGTAAATGGAAAACAGAAAGAAGGCCACGTTTAAATGCCCAATTGACTGAAAGCAAACAATAAGAAACCTGTTTTTTTCCTTTAATCCAATCAAAGAATCTGCCTTAACAAGAACCCACTCAGGGAGAAAAAGAACACCGCCAAATATAAAAGAGTGCCTAGACATATCACATTCCCTAATCATGGAGAGAAGATTTTAAAAAATAATAATAATACAAATAAGGATGTGCTGCTATTTTGATTTTTTGATCTCAAAGCCACCTTTCCCCTAATCCCATTGGTTTTTATTCAGCTCAATTTGAAACCATCAAAGAATTCTGTTTTATGGAATTAAAACAGAACTACTCTCAACACATATAAGAGATGATACAATAGGTTCTGCAATGGTCAATGGCGAGCCTGGAAACATGACCACTGATACATTCCAATGCAATATTTTGAGCCAGAAAAGGTACACCCTTGCATGATATTGGAGTATGTCAGGGATCACTATGTCAGGCAGATGGAGTGTGTGTGTGTGTGTGTGTGTGTGTGTGTGCGCTTGTGCGTGTGCATGTATGTATGTTTGTTGAGTAAAAGTGAAAATTCATGAGGAGTTCTACACAGTCACATAGACAAAGGAGAAGACTAGTGCAACTAAGAGAAGCTTATGAAGTCTCTATGTAACCAGCAATGAGTTCTTTCATTAGCCAGACTATGATGGCAAAAGGGAGGTAGAAGCCCTTACAACACATTTAGTGGGTTACGCCAAACAGTGTATAAAATAAGAGAATTATCCATATGTCAATAAAAAAATTTCACAAATGTATAATAGAAGTTACAGTGAACATGTATTCAACTCGAGAGTCTGAAAATGTTAGATATATGGTCATTTTGGAAGCTTAAAAATGAAATGAAAACTGCGATCATTTTCTAGGTTTAATATAAACTTTCAAGCTGGGAGTAACAACACTATTAGCTTACTCCAGGGGCTGCCTGAGAGGAAACAAACTGTAGGAGCTACTAAAGGACTAGAAAATCGCCATCAGACTTTTTTTTTTTTTAAGTAAGAGATCATAGTACTCTCTTTCTTGGGAAGAATAATTTGTCCTCAGGGGAAGAGATATTCATAAGGTAGTCTTAGGGTGCCCATTACTGGTGGCAGGTAACTTATTTCTTTAAAAGTAGAGGAACTCTGCAGCCATCTCACAGGGCCATTTGGGGGATTTCTGTCTCTGTATAGGACTAAATGCTAGGACCCAGGCTGTGACACCTCAGGGCACATGGGCACATGGAGCATATTAAAAGTCATTCTTGGAAAACACCGGCCCTTTCTCTCTCTCTCTCTCTCTCTCTCTCTCTCTCTCTCTCTCTCTCTCTCTCACTGTCCTCATATGCCACCAGTGAGAAGAGAGTGAACCAACTCTTAGAGGTGCATCGATTCTTCCAGGCCTAGAATACATTATGCTGTGAGTGTTCTTGAACATTCATTCAACAATTCCCTGTGCCCAACATATGGCTTCACAGCCCAGAAGAGAGTCTAAACAGCCACATCACCAATACCCACAAAGACTTCCCTCCTCTGGAGCTGACTCTCTAAGTTCACTCTTTGCTTTTTCTTATTAGGTACCTGGACATTCTATGGTAATTTTGCAACAAAAAACTCCAGAGAGGGAATGATAAATAAGCTTCACAGTTTTGTTCAAAAACCCAAATTAGCTTTTTGGAAACAAATTGAGAGACAAGATGAAAATCCGAACAGAACCGACATAGAAGACATATTTTGGGTTAGAGCCCCGGAAAGAATTCAGAATGTACACTGGCCTACTGTCATAGCTATTACTTGTTCAATATTTGAGATGAACTAATGTATTAACATCAATTGCCAACCTAAATTTCTAGGAAATTCTGTCAGAAATATTCAAAGCATTTTTAAAATGCATTACCAAAAGCATTTCCATGTGTGAGGCAGAACAAGATACACTTTTGAATTGGAAGATGTGATCTAGAAATCATGGGCCAGGAGAGCCCCCGAGGAGCATAGGAATGCATCTGGGCTATTCCCAGATGTTGAAATAAACCCCGAGTGTATTATAATAAAAACACATTCCTTGAGTCAGTACTAGAACATCATCCCAAGTGACCTGAAATACTTTGGTCACTTTATGAGGGGGAGAAATCACTGGTTTATGGGAAAGTATAAAGAACAGGCCATTAGACCCAGTAATTCTACTTTTAGGAATATATCCCAAAAAATCAGAAACACCAATCATAAAGGATATATGCACCCCTATGTTCATAGCAGCACAATTTACAGTAGCAAGATTTGGAAACAGCCTAAGTGCCCATCAGCAGATGAGTGGATTAAAAAACTGTGGTACATCTACACAATGGAATACTACGCTGCTATAAAAAAGAAGGAATTCTTAGCATTTGTAACATCATGGATGGAACTGGAAAGCATTATGCTAAGTGAAATAAGCCAGTCAGAGAAAGATAAATATCACATGATCTCACTCATTTGTGGAATATAATGAACATCATAAACTGGAAAAAAAATAGAGCCAAAGACATAGAATCATGGAACAGACCATCCAACCTCACAGGGAAGGCAGGAGAGGATGTGGATGGGTGGTTAAGAGATCAACCAAAGGGCTTGTATGCATGCATATAAGCATAACCCATGGACACAGACAGTAGGGAGGTGAGTGCATGTGCTGGCGGGGGGGGGGGGGAGGGGTAGCAACAACCGAGGAGAGGTCAAGGGGGAAAAGTATTACATGTTATACTTTAAGCAATAAAAGTTTAAAAATGAAAAAAACAACCTACACACTGATAAAATATTTACAATCCACATATCAGACAAAGGACTTGTATTCAGAACAGATAAAGAATATGCAGAATTGAATAAAAAGGGAAAAAATACAGTAAGTGGGCAGAGGGGAAAAAGTGGCTAAAGGACTGAACAAGTACTTCACTGATGAGGATAGCCATTAGGGAGGTGCCAACTAAAACCACGAGGAGAAACCACCATACACGTATTCGAATGGCAAATAGAACACAATGAAACAATCAAACCCTGGCAAGGATGAGGAGAAACACAATCTCTCAGACGTTGCAGGTGGGAGAGCAGAATGATAGAGCCATTCTGGAAAAACAGTTGGGCAGTTTTTAAAATAAAAGTAAGCACACATTAAAAAAAAATAGACTAACTTTTCAAATGTATTTCTTACAATGGTGATTCGATTGTTATCAGTTGTTGGGGAACAAAAATCAGGTGAAGTTTTTCATTTTCTAACAACTCTGCATAGTACTAAATCCCAGTTTCAGTCATGTTATCAAAATTTCCAAACCCATAAATGTAATTGTTGATGTACTAATGAACAAGAAAATTACCAATAAAGAAGGGAGGATATTATAATACATCTTTAAAAAAAGATTAAGTGAAAAATCTCTAATCACAGTTTTGATGTTATCCTATAAAAATAATTGACTCCCCCTTCAGAGATTTATCAGTTTTCTCAAGGCTTCTGGGTGGCCTAAATAGTTTAGTAATGCTATATTATTCCAAACGTTCATAATAGTATTCAGTGCAGCACAATGTAATTTAGACACCAAAGAACTGATGTACCTAGTAAGAGTTGCTTCACCCTCTTCTCACTGATGGTATCTGATCTAATAGGTAGAGAAATGTGCTGAATTGTCACAGCATACATTTCAACGAGAAAAATCACTACGGCATAGAAATATTTATGGAAGTGCTGACAACATATCAATTAATAATGCCTGTGAGATACAAAGAGAAAATATTCTATCCTTTTACAAGTTGAGAAAGAGCCAAGTCCAGACTTAATTTCATGCAGCCTCTCATATTGCAACACAGCAAATAATTTAATCTCTGGTGGACTAGTAACAACCCACTGAGAGTTTGCTAATAGGGGGAGTGAAAAGAGCTACAAGAAAAACCGTGGGTTGTCTGGCACAAACCAGTGTTGTTCAGTGGTTGAAGGTTGACCTATGAACCAGGGGTCAATGTTTGATTCCAGTCAGGGCACACATACCTGGTTGTGGGCTCAATATGCAACAGGGGGCATGCAGGAGGCAGCCTATCAATGATTCTCTCTCATCACTGATGTTCCTATATCTCTCTCCCTCTCCCTTCCTCTCTGAAATCAATAAAAATATAATAAAAGAGGAAAAACTGTATATATATTGTGTACTACCATCTGTGTAAACCAGAAAAGTGTGGGCGGATAAGCACAGAAACATTTGTGTATTTCTGGCAGGGTGGCTCAGTTGGTTGGAGCATTGTCCTCCACACCAAAAGGCTACAAGTTCCATCCCTAGTCGGGCACATACCAGAGGCAATAGATCCATGTTTCTCTCACATCTATGTTTTTCTCTCTCCCTTCTTCTCTCACGAAAATCAATAAACAGCTCCTTGGGTGAGAATTAGAGAAACATTTTTGTATACAAGAAATCTTTCACGAAGGAAGAAAACCTAAGATACCGGAAAAATGAGTACCAAGGTAGGATACCACGGAGCAGGGGAGACTGTAGGCATATTTTCACCATATACTCCTTTCTGTCTTTTGAATTTCTTATCCCCCTTCTCCTCCTCCTTCTTAAAACATAAGTATGTTTTTACTACTTAAAATATTTTTTAAAGAATGGCTGAAGAACAAATGAAGAATAAAACAAGCCAGTCAGAGAAAAACAAGTATCACACGATGTCACTCATATGTGGAATCTAATGAACAAACTAAAATGTTGAGCAAAATAGATCCAGAGACATAGAAGCCAGGAACTGACTATGGAATCTCAGAGGGAAGGCAGGGTGGAGGGGAAGGGAGAAAAAAAATCAACCAAAGAACTGTATGCATATATGCATAACCCATGGACACAGATAATAGGGTAGTGAAAGCCTTAGGGGTGTGTATGTGAGGGGCTAGAAGGGATCAATGAGGAAAAAGAGGACATATGTAATATTTTTAACAATAAGGGTTTAAATTTTTTTTAAAAAGTACATTATAGAAGAGTAAGCTGTTGAAGAACTATTATGATTTAAAATGTCAGTAAAAAAAAAAAAGAGTATTCTCTCTGACCTATACACAATGTGACTTATGAGTTATAACAAAAGTATTCTAATGACTAAACATGCCTTGGGAAACCCCAGTACTGACAGTTATTAGTTGTCTTTCCTTGTAAAGTTAGCACCTATGTCCTTCTCAGTAAACGGGCGCAATGACCTGCATGTACATGTGTATTTGTGATGGTAGGGGACAGGCTGGGTGTAATCAGGACTGACTGCCTGGAGGAGAACGACCCTTCTTAACCAAAGGGACTCATCTCCTGCACTCTTTACTAAGGGGACTGAAAGGCTGGTATGATTTTGGAGATGCAAAGTTTTCTCCCTATTTTAAAAAGTAAACAGGCAATGAGAACTGACAATCATTCTGCTGTAGTATTTCCTCTCTTTAGTCTCTCCTTCTGCAGGGCCCCAAAACCACTTCATCTTACCGAGATGCTGAGTACTTTTGTACATCTCCGTGGGCCTACATTTCTGAAAAGTCATCCCAATTGTTCATTGTTCATTAAATCCCCACATATACATTTTATGGTTCACTCAAATTTTTCTGACGTAAAAACCTCAGCCAGCCGGCCGTTAGCACTCCCACCCCCCCATTACAAATCACAGGTGTCCTTCCAAAACAATCTAAATTCCCATTCATTGTATCTAGACAGGCATCCCCGGGTAAAACGGCATCGCTTTTCCTGTTTTCCTCTGCTTAAACCAGCTCCAAATCTCTCTGGAGGCCAAACAGATTTAACATGAGTTCACAAAACAGTGCTGCCCCAACAAAACTCTACCCAGCCTGTCTTTAATCTTTAGGAAAGTTTAACTGTTAGCCCAGGTTTAAAAATTAAACTATGTGAGTCAACACTATAACCACCGAGATGGATCAGGCAATAGATTTCTTTTTTTTTTTTTTTTTTGAATGAGTTTTGCTATTTCAGGGCGGGTTCAGCAAACCAATGGCGTGAGCTCTCAGGCTGCGTCACAGGAGCACCAGGGCCCCTTGATGTTTATAGGGAGGGACCCCGAAAGTAATTGAAAACAACCCCCAGTCTGAGCCGGCTGCCTCCTGTGTGGGCGCTCTTTCCCCTACATGCCGGCAACATGAACTGTAGTCGTGTGTATAGTAATCCAGAAGATAATCGATTATTTGCCAGTGGTCTGTTTTTGAGTTGCCACTTATTATTATTTGTATCCACTCCAGGGACACACTTTCAATTTCACAGTCTTTTGCACATGGCGGACAGTGGCTTTAATTTCTTACAGGAAAGCGCACATTCTCCTTTCTATTACAGTTGGACCCGGGGCTCTGCAAAGAGCAGGCGGGACCTGTGTGTCCAGGGAGGAAATGCCCACGCTCACCTTGCAAGCTCACTCCAGCTGCAGGGTGGTGGCCTAGGAGCTGGGAAGGGAGTTAAGTCAGAGCTTTTCTTCGTCTAAGGAGAGGCACCTCCGTGTCTCACAGCCTCAGATGTTTGTCCGAGGGATGGGGAACATTCCGGTAGGTGCCATTCTTTAATTGCTGATGGATTCCTCCTCCTCATTTTACTGCTACAGTAAGAGTTTCTGGCAGAGTTAGAGAGAGGCTTGTCAGGAAACAGTTGTTTTCCTCCTGCAGACTAACGTTCCTGCAGGCGATGCAGCAAATTAACCAACATAAATGTTTCCTTCAAAACACAGAAGTCTTTTATCTATTTAGGAAAAGATCACACAATATAACATGCTGAACTATTTCTATTAAGCTCAAAGATGACAAAAAAAATGGAAAAGAATAAATCCATTATAAAGAATTCATCTCTGCGGCTTTGTGAGCCATCCATAATGCACCGTATTGTGCAAACTATAGGAGATGATGACCCAACAATACAGAATGTAGAGAGGGCTTTTGACAACAGAAAAGCATAAGAGAGGGTATCATTTAATGGAGAGTGAAAAAAAAAATGATCCTGGATTCTCTTTCCTCCTTTATTTGTTGTATCACTTTGTAAAATCTTTCTATGCCTTGCTCTCTTCATCAGAAAAAATGAGACCTATGGTTTTATTTTTACAAAGTGCTTTAGGATGTAGGGGAACCCAGAATGCATTATGTGATGAAAGCCACCATGGTGCATGTCATGTGACTGCAGCAGAAAAAGATCTAGGGACCAAAAGCAAAACATGAATCAGCAATGAATACTCGTCTTGTTTGTTTAAAACCCCAGGAGGTGCAAATAGATGTCAGAACTGAAGTTGATCCTCCTCCTTTATAATCACACATCACTATATCTGGGTCTGGTTTCAAAACTTGAGTTTAGTGTCAAGACTATGAACGGAGGAAGGAATAAAGAGCAGGGTCTTTCTCAACAGGCAGATCCTAAGTCACTAGAGGGGTCACCAAGAACTCCACTTCCTCATTCTGAATTCCCCAAGGGGCCAGAGATAGAGGGCAATGGCCATCTCTCCCCCCCATCCTCAGCATGCATTATTCCCAACAGAGTTATGCACTGAGGAGACAAATCACCAAGTGGAGGCTGATTCCCAAACCTGCCCAAAGTCACATGGGTTTTTAGAGTGAGAATTGGGGATGATGTGGATCAGCACTTTGAGACATAGGTCAAGGCAGTGTTCTAGCTGTTAGGAGTTCTGGGTTTCAATGCTTATTTCAACATAAACGTCTGACATGACCTTCAATAAGCCACACTCTGTGGACCTCTGTTTTCTCAACTGACCCAGAGGGTGAGAAAGGTGGGAAATTGGTTTAAATGGTTTCCTTCCAAGACCTAGAATTCTATTATTCTTTGAGTGTATGAATAGTGACTTTAGACTTGGAATATATAATCCAGTAGGAAAAGTTGAAAGCATCAAGGTAACTTTCTCTGGAAATAGTATCATACTGGTATCAGGATGACAGAAATGAGAAGACAAAGACAGAGAAATGCCATAATCACACAATTAATAGTAAATTAGGAACTAGACTTTGGGATTTGAACACAAATTCTGATATTTTTTATCCTGTAGTAGATTTCCTATAAATTCCCCAACTTGAGAATTCTAAAACTAAATGTATTTAAAAAAGGGAGAGTCCCAAGAACATAGATACACATTCTCTCCCTCTCTCTCTCTCTCTCTCTCTCTCCTTCTGGGGAATTCACCGAGTTTATACTTATGAGTATGCAAAACACAGTTTATTCTTATATTATTTATTAGTTATTGTTTTATTCTCCATATAAACAATTGTAAACTTATGTTTTACCATCCCTGAATTGTGTGTGTATGTGTGTAAAAGTGACACTTGAACAATGTGGGGGGTTGGGGAATTGATTCCCTTCAAAGTCAAAATCTAAATATAACTTTAAAGAGTATTTATTGTTGAAAGTATTACATATGTCCCCCTTTTTTCCCATTGACCCCTTATAGCCTGCCCCATCCCCTTCCCCCAGACCTTTACCACCCTGTTGTCAGTGTTCATGGAATGAATATATATATATATATATATATATATATATATATATATATATCTTCCTACCCACCCATCCACTCACCCATCCACCCACCCACACCCACTTTCCCTCTGAGATTCCATAGTCTATTCCATACTTCTATGTCTCTGGATCTATTTTGTCCATCAGTTTAATTTGTTTATTAGATCCCACATATGAGTGAGATCATGTGATACTTATCTTTCTCTGACTGGCTTATTTAGCTTAGCATAATATTTTGACTCTATAAGAAATTAATAGTTATTGTAAATCAAAAGAAAGCCTGATAACATAAGTCACTGGAGTAATACATATTTTGTATGTTATAATGTATTATATACTATATTCTTACAATAAAGGTAGTTAGAGAAAAGAGTATGTTATTAAGAAAATCATAAGGAAGAAAAAATACATTTACAGTACTGTACATAATTTTTTTGGGGGGGAAATCAGTGTCTAAGTGGACCTGGAAAGTTCAAACCTGTTTTGTTCACCTGAATAATATGTATTATATTTACCAAGTGAATGCTATTCCCATATAAGCCTGTTCTCCTTTCTGTACCCTCTGTTCTTAGTTGGTATCACCCCACAGGCCTCATGTCCAAAGACAGAACAATGACATCACCCTGTTTTCATCCTTCCCACCAAATACAACCGACTTTCCCTCCTACTGCATTTCTATACACCCTTCTTCATCCCCAACATGCTTGCCTCATTCAGGCCTTCATCTGCTTTCTTGCTTCTTCCTATCTAACTGGTCTCCTTGCCTCTAGATCCCTCTGCTATACCTGGGATTAAAATGATCTTTTAAAATTAAAATGTAAACATATCTCTTACCTGTTTAAAAACTGTCAAAACGCATTAGTTTACCCACAGGATGAAACCTAAGCTTCCTAGTAGAACGACCCAGGCCCCTTTGCCCACGGCCCGCCTTTCCGGCTCAACCCCCGCCATTCTCCGTGCACACTGCATGCTTCAGCAAGAACAAATGCTCGCGGATATTCCCCAGGCACGGCATACCACTGTGACTTGGCATATGCTAGCATCTCAGTCTGGAAATCCCTATTCTTTTCCATTGTTTACTTGAAAAATCCCATTCATCTTTTAAAAACCAAGTAAATCATTCCTCCACTGGGATCCCTCCAGCTGTACACTTCCCTTTATAATTAACCACATCCTGTTCTAAGTGGATCCTGTACTTTGGACAGACTTTCACTGCTGCATTCTTCACACTGCACTGCAATTGTTTATTTGCATGGCTCCCTCCATCGTTAACCTGTGAAACTCTTGAAGGCACAGTGTTTTCGCACAGTGCCTAGAACATGGAAAGCCCTCAATATGTGTTTGCAACTGTAAATTATGAGCAAGCAAACATTCACTCAACGACTATTTTAATAATTGTCTACCACAGTTCAAAGAGATAACCATGCTCCATTAATAACCAATGAGAGAAAAATCCGGTAGAGATAAGAGCTATTCAGAGAATTAAACTGGGATGACAGAATGGAAAAGGACCGGGTGTTCACATTGGTTCACACGGTCAGGAGAGGCTTCCTCAAAACCGTGCATGACAAGCACTGTCCCTCACGCTTTGCCAACAGAACAGCTATTGTCCCGACGGATTAGCAGCAGCTCAAAATGAGGGAACAAGAGTAATCAAGCATAGCTCACAGAGTTTTGGTTTTAGCAGCCAAGTAATTAGGAGTGCGATATACTCTGATGGGGAAGACTAGGGGAGGTGCAAGTTTGAGGGATGAAATTAAAAGTTATCCATTTGGCCTCTTCAATTTGTAGATGCCTACTAGACATCTAAATAGAAATGTCAAGTAGGCAGTTAGATATCGGAAGCAGGTGTTTTGGAGGGCGTTGTGACCAGAGAAAAAGACTTGAGAGCCATCAGCTCCCCACAAAATGGTATTGAAAAACACCGTGGGGCTGGGTGACATCACTTAGGCAAGTGTACAGATAAAAAAAGGGGCCAGCCCTGGAAGACTCTCTAAAGATTACAGTTCAAACCAATGATTGCAAAAAAAACCAATAAAGGAGAATGAGAAGGATACACTGCTAAGCCAGGAGTAAAACGAGGAGATCATGGTCAACCATGAGTAGAAAGTATATAAAGGAGGCAATACTCAACTTTGTTGAACTTTGATGAAAGATCAAGTGAGATAAGATGTTTAATTACCAACATCCGAGGACAATGGTTTGTTAGATGAAGACTCTAAGAGTAGACACAGGAATGAAGTATCTTTTTAAAAAGTATTTCATTTTTATTGATTTCAGAGAAGAAGGGAGAAGAAAAGAGATAGAAACATCAATGATGAGAGAGAATCATTGATTGACTGCCTCGTGCACGCCCCGCACTGGGGAATCAAGCTCACACACCACCTGAGCATGTGCCCTGACTGGGAATGGAACAGTGACCTCCTGGTTCATAGGTCAATCTCAACCACTGAGGCATGCCAGGTGGGCAGGAATAAAGTCTTGTTCAAGTAGAATCCCAGCTCTTCATAAGAAACCATGAAGAGATATTTACACAGTAATGAAGAAACAAAGCTTAAAATGGATAAAACTTTCATGAGACTTAGAATCAATTTCAGGAAGAATTTTCTAGCAGCACAGTTAGAAGAAAAAGAATACATACTATAAATCCTATCACATAATTAAAGGAAAGACTGCCATCCTGTTGTACTAATCAATTTAATCATTCCTTGTGTTTATATTTTCAAAACTGAAAAAAATGGTAAAAAATCATTGAAATATGATTGCCATTTTTCTCACATTTGGGGTACATTCTCTTATAAATCTGTATACCTAATGACAGCTAAACATACACTTCACCTTTTAAAAATAAAATATAAGGGCAATGCATTAATTTCATACACTACATTGTGTAAGTAAATAACTGTTTTTAATATTTATATGTTAGAAAGAGAATTTATTTTAAAATTTATAGATTGAAGATAAAACGAAATGGCACAGTCTACAATTAAGCTGTCAATCATAACAAGACTGAAGGAAATAAGGCTATTTTCTTTTCAAATTCTACAACTCAAGTTATTTTCCTTGTTTTCTTCCAGAGAGATGACAAAGTTTCCACAAGTCATTCTTTGCTGTGCAAACTCCCAAAGAAATAAAACTAATGTACATCAAGGTGTTATCCTCTACTTCCCTGGTGACAAAAGTTCTTCTCCGCTAATTACTGAGGACTTCTATGATTAAAAATGGTTATTCTTACAACACAGGCATGTATGGTTTAATAGAAATGAACAAATTCCCACTAATGACCTAGTTGTGTTTATTGTAATATTGATACCATACTTTTAGAGGAAGCAAAAGACATCAAACACTTTGTGCATTTTCATCATAAAAATGGGAATGAGTAACTTAAGGGTTATGTTCTTTTTTTACATAGTAAAAAGATACGTACAAAAGTAATTCTGATGGACAGAAAAGCTGGGCTTTAGGAAAACTGGAGTGATTTGCTTGGGCACACCATGATAGTATGATAATCATCTTAAAATAAATGGGATCCCTTTTAAATTTTAGCTGCCACAAAGCATTATGTCAAATATTAGAATGATGCAGTGGTAATACCATGACACACATCTTATTGGGGCCAATGAGATGGCTTTCTAAATGTATCTTGAGCCCTAACTAGTTTGGTTCGGTGGATAGAGTGTCGGCCTGTGGACTGAAAGGTCCCAGGTTCGATTCCGGTCAAGGGCATTTTCCTTGGTGTGGGCACATCCCCAGTGGGAGGTGTGCAGGAGGCAGCTGATAGATTTTTCTCTCTCATTGATGTTTTTAACTCTCTAGCCCTCTCTCTTCCTCTCTCTAAAAAATCAATAAAATATATATATTTTTTAAAAATGGATCTTGATTGCTTAGAAACAGGCAAAACAAAACAAACAAAAGCAAAACCTATAAAAATAGTAAGTGTTTTAATTGACAAGGTAACTACTTAATTGGAGTAAGTGGTAGACACATAGTGTAATGATACCATGTGTATTTATCTTTTATGAATGGAGCATTTTCAGCATCTTAATACCTTCCTCAAATTAGACCAAAAGGCCACCTATTATATATACACAATTCAGTAAAACAAATTTAGCCAAGAGAAAAGGCTTTTGGCCTTTATGACAAGACTGTCATTTGTGGTTCTATTCACTTATGGAGAGTCTTTTTTATAACAAATGCTATTGGTTTATTTTAGGAACGTGATCAGCTCATCAATAATGCTTGACCAGCATAACAGCAAGATTAGTCTGGAACAGCAAGGACTATATAACATGATGATTCACATTATCTCTCCAGCTGGCCTGACTTGGCAAACAGTATTTTACAAGATACTGCACCAGCTTGGGATCACCTGGAGATGCAATGTGCCCAGTCTCTAGGCGCTAAGGTTGTGGCATGTAAACTCTGTTACCTGCCATCATACATTTTTCTGCACCCAGCATTTGGCAACCCATTCCACATGTAGCACAGGTGGGGGAAAGGGGTTAAGAATGGAAAATTGTCCATAAATAAGCAGACAAAAGGGACTCAACCTTCACAGCACACTAAACACCACGCATGTGGGAAGCTCCATGTAAGACAGAGGAAATGCTACCAGATGTGTTACACGCTACAGACAACAACAAACAAAATATGAAGAGAAGAAACTCGGGACCATGGACACAGATTCCCCCAAAAAGCATTTAGTATGGGAGGTATGCATACTCTGAATTCAGAGTTAGACATGATTATACTTTCTGACAAACTGCCCTATCGTTTGCCTCCTGATTTCAGAACAGATTTGCCGATTCACAGTCATTTCCACAACTACATCTCCCCTGTAGGTGTCTATGGTGAGTCAACATATCAGCAAATGAAAGGCAATTGCCAAAACTGGTCATGCAGTCCACAAGCATTTTCAGGAAAATAACCAAGAATCCAAGTTTCACTTATCTTAACTTACTGCATTTTAAGAATCACTCAGCGTGATAAGTAGTGTGGAACATCTGAGAATTACTCACAGCTTCTGACTCACATTAAAAAGCACGAGCTGACATCAAGCCACAAAATAGGTGAACGTTAGCACGACAAGGTTATGAAACAGGCATATAGTAATTCTGAAGTTTTCATCATCACTTCTCACAGATAAATTTAGTATAATTTCTTCATAACTCTGTGAGTCATTGGCCGACTCATTACAATATAATCAATATATTATTGAGACAGAAATATCCTGGCAATACGGCAAGACTCTAGAAAAGCTAGTTTCTAAATTAATGTCACAGCATTACACACGTGTCATAAATGGCTCACAGAGGGATGCCTCATCATCCCGGTTGCTGAGATAATTGTTATACTTTGAAGTTTCAGAAGATCGATTGTGTTAGTTCCCAGGTCAGAGCTATCTCCCTCTCTCCTTTTTCTCTTCACTCTTCAATCATAATGTAGCATGAAAGTTATTTGACAATGAGATAACTGAAGTTATTTCAATGGTTCTAATGCAGCAAGTTGTGTGGGTTTTTTTTTAATGCTACTTAATTGGATTTGTTAAAGAGCTGAATCCTTGATCTGCTTGCCAAGACTGATTATAGAAATTTTGCATATCTAAGGTTCCATGATAACCTTCAGAAAGTGAAGACACTACAGAATAAGCTTGGGCACATGTTTATAGGATGAACCGGCCCTCTTCACAATCTACGAGACAGGCTTTATGCCTTAGTGACACTTTCAAGTATAGAGTCTGTGTCTCCTCCAATTAGACTGGAAGCTCCCACGGGATTTAGTGCACCGTCTGACACAGCAGGTGCTTCACAAATATTTGAAGAAGACTGGCTTATTGAAGAAGCATCCACATACGATCTCATGGCAATTCAAGGTGAAACGCAACGTGCCGCAGTCACTGTTCTGTTTCTGTGCTCCTGCTAGGCAGCATAACAACACAACAAAACAATAACAGGAAAGAGCAGCGATGATGCTTATGGTTAAGTTTATTTATTTACTTATTTTCAATTTATTGATTGATTAAGGTGTTACATATGTGTCCTTATTTTCCCCATTTAACCCTCCCTCTATCCCCTGCCCCCCACTCATACCATCACTCCCTGTTGTCTATATCCATTGGTTAGGCTTATATGCATGCATACAAGTCCTTTGGTTGATCTCCTCCCCTTTCCCCCATTTTACCCTACCTTCCCTCTGAGGTTTGATGGTCTGATGGATGTTTCTACAGTTAAGCTTAAACTCTTCCATTGTTCACAGAGTCAAATAATCACCCATGCCCTCTGGGTGCAGACTCTTCAGTACCTTCTCTGTACCAACCACATATTTCTGGGAAACTATAACTTGTTGTACAAGCTGGTTTATCCTCTCTCACTTTGTACATTTCCTTGGATATGGGGCTTTTCCTACCTTAATTTCTTAAAGTCGCCATCACTACAGTTTACCAAAGAAGAAAGAGATGTAGTGAAGTACAACAGGTGACTACGAAGCTACATTTTACATCATCGCTGCCTTTTTAGTTCCAGTGCACAACGTGTTAGGATTCCTGGCTAGAAAATAGAAATGTGTGTGAGAACAGGAACGGAACGAAGCAGCTTATAATAGGGAAAGATTATTCAAAATAAAGTGAAGTCCCTTAGATGAGACGCAAGTGGGCCCTACGAGAATTAATTTCCCTAAATGCAGAGCCATGGACCCGAATCTGCAAAGTGTAAATAAACATCTACCTTGGGATGTGGGATTCACTTAACAGACTTCTTCACATAGAAATGCACTTGCTGTGAGTCAGTGGGTCCCCGAGGAGACAGGGCTATAGGAGCAGACTTCATTTCTACTGTTTCCTGCAGTCAGTTGAATCTGACAGCTGATTCTCCTCCAGACAAGGAGAATTTTTAAGCCAAGAATATAAACATAGTCCATTTTTTTTCTGTCTTCATCTTACCCTAGATGGTGCCTTACCCCAAGATTTCAAGACACAAACTCAAGTTCAGTGAACTCTCCAAGATTACTATGCATTTCCCAAGGAGATGTTCAAAGTTGAATCTGCCAATTCCATGTAGTAGTTCCATTAAAGCTTTCATTTAATTGCCTGGGAATTATGAAAGGTCTTGTGACAGAGCCACTCTGTGCCATAGCTTACCCCAACATGCAAAGAGAGAACTAGAGCTCAGATAGGTTAAAACCATATGCTCTTTGGGGTCAGGACCAGTGTCTGTTTTATTCTTCATGCACTTTCCTGGCCCTGCCCAGTGCGGTGTCCGGGCAGTACAGCACAGCAGCTAAGAGCTTAGGGTCTGGAGTCAGACAGACCAAGAGTGGAGCACAAGCTCTCAGCTCTAGAAATTTCATAGTGACCATGAAAAAGTTGTTTCCTTTGTTTCTCCGCCTGTTAAAATAGAGGTAATAATGGTATCCATCTTATAAAGTGTTGGATAATTAAATGAAGTACTACACATACTCAAATGGTGTCTGCTACATAGCTAACATTTAATATATTAATATACCAGTATTATTAATAGCATTCTCACTATGATTGTCCAGCACATAGGCAGTATTTGATATTATATGGAGTGAATGGATGAAAGCAGCTATTAAACACCAAACTGGAACAGTGATTTTCTCACTTCCCCCTCAGTTCATGCTTCCCTTAAATCTGACACACACACACACACACACACACACACACACACACACACGCACACACACATGTGTAAGTAGCCTACAATGATTGATGAACTTAGTTTTACGAACTCTAATTCAGTCTCTTGCAAGCATGTGGGAGGGAGGAGCTTTTCATAAGAACACTTTGCACCAGCTGAGTAATACCTTACTTTTGTCGCCCCCCCCCCAATAAACTGAGTTTCCTAATGTTGAGATTTACTACCGAGGCAATGCCCCATTTCATGACTTCTCCATTATGTCTAGCTTTTAAGAAATGCTATTGCTGATATTCCTGCAGAGTTTTTATACGGATAGAAATTTGGATAAAAGGAATTCTGTTCCAAAGCTGTTTTCAGTCCTGCACTACTCACTGTATTAACTGTTTTAAGAAGAGACTGGGAATGTCTAGCGAGGGATCTGTTCCCTGCCAACCCCAGGTCCCACCCAACTTTAGAACACACCGATAGACCCGAGAGAGGGCTGGTTCCACCCGGGACCTCCATAGGGACTTAATCAGCTTTGGGAAAAGAAGCAGAAACTCTTACAAAAGGAAAGTTTTTCATGTACAGCAGCATATGCCTGGGAGATATCAAAACAAAATGCTGGGTTACCACCATGGGGGCGCCCTTTAAAGGATCACTTTCAGATCTACCATCCAAAATACTAGTTTTCAGTTATTAAGTAGAATAATTGTGGTTCACAGTTCTGCTCTTTCCAGTATTAGAAAACCAGATTTTCTTCCTCAACATCACTCAGTGAATTTCTTTATGAGTATCCTTGCCTGGCAAGTGAATAAACTCAGGTTTGTTGTTTGATTAAAGAGAAACTGAAACGTAAATGGCAACTTTAACCTAAAATTAGAGCAACGGAGGCAATTGTTTAATTTTGCGAACTGAAATGATTTGGGGACTATAGCAAAACTATTTTGAAGGATGCACTAAAGTTGAAGAACATTTTTTTTTTAAATATAAACAAGTCTCAGTGGGGCTGATGAATTCTATAGGACACAAGTCTCAGAAAATCATAATGCAGTTATTTAGATTTCTTAAGTGCCTTCTTTATCCATAGTGATGACCACACGTATGGTTGTTCTATACCAGTGGTAGGCAAACTAAGGCTCTGTTGACTAATGAGTTTGCCGACCACTGTTCTATGGTCTTTATATATGTGGATCAATATAAAAGTTGAGGCACTGAGACTGAGTATTTAAGTGGCTTTCTAAGAAGTACAGTTAGCTACTGAAGAAAGATGAGTAACTTAAATCTTTGGTTTAAATCTACTACCCCTCATGGATCTATAATAGCTTTTTAAAAATATCCTTTAGGGATACCTATAATACAATTTCACCTTAAAGTCTTTCTTTATACACATTCTTAGATTCTTTCTGAGAATATTATATAAAATCAAGGCAATGCATTCTTTTTCATGCTATATTTGGGTTAACATAATCTCTCTTATTGGACCCAAAGAACAGGATAATAGTAAGAGAAATTGATATACTAGGGCCTGGGCAAACCCTAATTTCCTTTTATCGATTCTTCAATGTACCTTGCTTTCAATTGCTCTGACTGATCTGAGAGAATATGCTTGTTTGTTCATAGTTTGTAAGATCTGAGACACAGTTTTCAAATAGTAGGAAGAGTAGGACATCACACAGTAGGACCTAACTACCTAAAAATCCAAAAATTCTTATAATA
Organism: Vespertilio murinus; assembly: GCA_963924515.1. NCBI lineage: Eukaryota > Metazoa > Chordata > Mammalia > Chiroptera > Vespertilionidae > Vespertilio > Vespertilio murinus. Next base: position 38,646,604 of record OZ004711.1, read on the forward strand.
GACCAGGGATTCTCAAAATGTAGTCCCTGGACCAGAAGCAACAGCATCACAGGGGAACTTGTTAGAAACACAATGTCTATAGAGCCTTACCCAAGATCTACTAAGTCAGAAATTCTAGGTGGGGCCCAGCAATCTGTATTTTAACCAATTTCTGAGCAAATCTGATAAAAGCAAAGGCTTGAGAACCACTGACCCAGACTTAGAGCTCCTAGATCCAAATACCGGTAGTTGCATATCTGCGTGACCAGCACCTGTCCCCAGCATCACTCTTTCTACTTTCTAAGATCTACACTTGAATGTTTTATTTTTATACTCTCCAATGTCAGCCTGCTCTTCTTAATTGCATGGAAAGATTGCCATTTGTATGTTATAGAAGGCAAGATGGGTAGGTGCTATCTATACCAATAAAAGGATAATATGCAAATTGGTCACAACACCCTCATAGTAACAACCTAACAGCAGGCTGCATGGGGCAACCGGGCTGGCAGGGGGGTTACTGAGAAATGACCAAACAACTAACCCGCAGGCTGCATCGGGTGACCAGGCAGAGCCAGCAGAAGGGGACAGAGAGGGGTGACCAGGCTGGCAGGCAGGGGGGAAGGGGGCAGTTGGGGGCGATCAGGAAGGCAGATGCAGGCAGGTGAGCAGTTAGAAGTCAGACATCCCCCAAGGGGTCCCAGATTGGAGAGGTGTAGGCTGGGCTGAATTCCCCCCCACCCCCTGTGCATGTATTTCATGCACTGGGCCTCTAGTTCATATATAAGTATTCTTATAAATGTACAAATTAATGTATTTAGAGTCAGTATAAAATAGCAAGTACATGCATGAAAATAAAATGTTTAAGGTGAGAATATTCAATGATATTGGAAAATTTGCCTAAAGAGATTAAACTATTCACAATTGCAACTGCCAAATGTAACTGTGTTTATAGTATATCTCACATCTCCTTTAAGGACCCTGCCCTTTTCCTCATGAATCCTGCTAAATTTTCTAAGTGTCATTGAATAGCCATTTAATATTATGGTCTTGCAGAACCAATTATCTTCTTAAAGAATAGTTCCATTCCTTTATTTTCTGAAGGGAGTATGCATGCAAATCACCAAAGCAATACTGTTGACCAATATTTTAAAATCTGCAGAGCACTTTGTAATCCAATACACAATATGACATTTTAAAGTTCCAACTTTCAAAGAAAATTGATATCTTTTTATCAACTTTTTTAATAGTTGTTTTTTTACTGTATTAAAAAACATCTCCATATTTGTTTATTTAAGTGTTGACTCCTAAGGACACCTAGGTTCTGCATTTACTTTCACAGACTCAGAACTCTGATGTATAAAATATATTTTTAAATATTCACTCAAGTTTCCTTTTGCCAAAGGTGGCAGCAGAGTCTTGTCCTGAAAAGCATATACCTAGGGGGAGTTGAATGGAGTGGAGCGCTGTGTATAAAATGAAAAGGCATCAAGGGACATGGTCCACAAGATCACAGTGGCTTCAATATTTGTCTCATATGCATTAGAAATGAATGCCAGAAATTTATATCAGATTGAAATCAAATTGCCACGCAAGACAATAGAATATATAAGTCTGAATCTGTAGATAAATCATGCTGAAAAGAATGCAAATGAATTTGTCTTTGTTTGTTTACATTCATTATATAAGGTTTCTAAAGTTGAGTAACAAACACATTTTCAAAAGAAAATTATTTTGAAACTATCAGGGGTTACAGACGCAATGCCCTCTGGAGAAACACTGACATACAAAATTAAAAGTTTGTTTAGAGAAATTTTATTTTAATTGAAAAATTTCACTATCAAAAATGTATACACACACATAACATTTCTGTTTCATCATTAAAATGAAACTATATAATTCAGAATTCTTATGGATTTCAAGAATATACATGTTGGACTAAAGTCTGTACACCCAAGCGAAGAAACACAGGTTTATACTAACCAGTGCCATCCCTTTCAGCCATATAAACATCTAAAATAAAAATAAAATGCGCACACAATATTTTAAAGTAATAAATTTTAGTTTGTGTGAGTTAAAATGAAATTTGAACATTATTTCAGTTTACATTTTGAAGACAAATAGCTCAATGTTTAAACTTATTTTAAGAAACTAACATCCAATTTTATTTGTATAATCAAATTCATATTATATATTTAAATGTATTTGATCAACACTTGAGGTCACCCTTTAGAGATCCCTTATCTTGAACTATCCAAGATATACACACCTATCCCAATTAGAGGATATTCATAAATTGAAAGTCCATAGGTTATACTACAAAAAATTACAATAAAAATATTTATGCAATAAAATATTTATAAATACAGTATATTATACCATGTATATGATTATGGAAGAGCATATTTTAATGAAAGGGGGAGAAATAGCTTTCAAATTTTTACAGACAGTATAACCCACCCTGCAGTCCCTGTGTTATATACCAAGGCAGTTATTGGCTCCTAGATAAAGAGTGGAAAAGATCCTTCGACTGTACACTATTTGAGCTAACTTATGGTCTCTACTTTTTGAAATGTACCAGCTTTAGTCTAAACTACTCCCTTAAAGTGGTTTCACTTTGCACACTCTTTTTATAATAGTTTAGTTTTGTCTTTTTAAACCAAAATTTCCATGTTATTGGGTGTAACTATGAGGAGGTTTAATGAGTCAATTTTCCTTGGTTCCTTGCTTTTATTGCACATAATTTAAGGTATTTTTCCACCCCTCTTAAAATTCTTCTTTGATTAAGTTTCTCAAACTTTGTAACAAAGGATGCTATTTGTCCTGAATAATCTGTCTCAATTTCTACATTCTCTGAAAGTTTCAACATGCCATTGTTTTGTTTTTAGCAACTTATATTTTAGAAACTTTGAATTATAGAACTTAAGAAATGGATTCAACTTCTACATTATCTGCTACATACCCTTCATTTGACACGGGAGAAACTGAGGCCCGGTATTCCTGGAAGGTCACAAAGTTAGCCAATAAAAAAGTCCATCCCAGATTGTAGGTGTCCTGGATCTAAAGTATAAATGGAGGAATGTTTCCACTATACTGCATGGCTTTTTATTTTCATGAAAAGCAAGTTTACCCAAAAAGAATCAGTTCTCCAAGTTCTAAGGGCACTATTCTAAAAAGGCCCAGTCTTTGGGACCCAGCAGGTCTCTCTAGGCATCAAAAATAAGGCAATAGTGAGTGTAACTATTAAAATATGCAGTATACTAGTATGTCCAAAATTAAGTATGAGTCTCCTTCCACATACCATCTAACTCCTTTCCTCCCTCTACCCAGTCTTTCCAGACCATTTCTTACAAAATCCAACCTCTCTCGAGGCTCCTGGAATCTCCAGTCCTTCTTGTGGCAATGGTGCCACACACCAAAAGGCCTCACTTCCTCACCAAAGCCAAACACCTCTGGACTACCTTTCTGAGCTGGTTCTGATGATCTTTAACAGTAGCAAGTACTGGGAGAGCAATCAAGAGAGCAGATGAACTCTACCACAGGCCGGATGTCATGTCCCATTGCTCCCTCACAATACAAATGTGTACATTGACTTGTTCTTCCTACATGATGGCATTTTTTCTTGCTTCCATGCCTTTGCACATGCTGCTCATTCTTATTTCACCGTACACGTTATCACTTAGCCACTCCCTACATGTTCTTAAAATTCACCTTCCTGTGGCTTTAACTTCCCCCTCTCCAGGGTTAGATTCACCACCCTCTTTTGCCTCCCCCATTCCCTTGTATGAACTTTATTATGGCACTTATTATGTTGTATAGTAAAACTACATCTACCTAGATGTCTCCCCCCACGGGACTTTGAGCTTCCTAGCAGGATACCTAACACAAAACAGGTCATAAGAGTAATTCAATATTTGAGTACATACCACATTCCAGGCACTGTGCTAAAGTATTTATGGGAATGATACATTCTTCACAATGGCCTTAAGTCATAGTGCAGTTATTATGATCACTTTACAGATTATGGAAATGAGATCTGAAGACTTTAAGTAACTTTCCTCTGTGCAAATGTCAGAGCTCAAATATAAGTCTAACTCTAAGTCCATTTTCTGAAGTATTTTCTTGCTTATCTGAGGAATCAAATAGTGGTTGAATGCACTAGAGCATGGGTGTCACTGAATGAATGAAAATACTACTATATTAAAGCAAATGATTCCAAGAACTCTAAATGCTTGAACTGCTTGGCATGGAATCTTAATGTGTAGGCTGGAATGATTTTCTAAGGAAACAGAGGGACATTTAGAGGGAAGGTAATCAAAGTGTAAATTTCTAAGGGACACACATGCATCTGAATACTTTTCCAGGGAAAACAATCGAAACGCTTCTCCTATTGGCTTATGAACAACTCTGTGGAGAGTGCTAGAATAACTGCTGTGAAGAAAAGAGCCTGAAACCAATCCAGGAACACTCTTTTCTTCAAAAGAAATTCCAACCCATTCAGCCAGGAAATGTGGCTTTGAACAAGGAAGGCAACTGTGAGTTGGCTCACACTGGATTGGACATTTCCCAAGTGTTTTCCCCATGAATTTGCAGTTTGGCCGTGCTTTTAGGGACTAGTATGCTAAGTGACCGAGACTGCGAGTGCTCAGAGATCTCAGGAAAAAATTCTGGCAAATAAGAAATTATTTAATCTACTTTCTTTTCCTGTTGCAATATTTGTGTGTGTGTGTGTGTGTGTGTGTGTGTGTGTGTGTGTATGTATGTGTGTGTATGTGTGTGTGTGTGTGTGTGTGTGTGTGTGTGTGTTTTAAGAAGTCAAAATGAAAAGAATGTGAATTTATTTTAATGGGTAAGGCATTTTGAGGGTATAAAAATTCCATTTGTATAATCCATTAACAAAAGGGAATTTCTTATACTTTGCAAAATTTCAAACTCCACATTTTAGGTATTCCCTTCTACTGTGCTTTAATTACTATTAGCAGGAGCACAGAAACTAGGCTATAGCTTCAGGGTATTCCAGTAATCCAATTCAACAAGTATGTATTAAGCTTTGTCTATGCTAATATGAAAGGTACATGTGGCAAGGGTCCTGTCCTTCAAGGCACCGACATACAATCTTGTTATGGAGAAGAGACACATGCAGGAAATAATTAGAGAACAAGACAGTATAGGAAATGGCTATAATACAATCCAATAAATTGCCTTTACAGTCATGGGTATAGGGAAAGGCTCTCAGGTATAAGTAGGATGATATATGCCTTGAAGAATTGCTTTTATAGGTGAAAAGGGAATTTAAAAAAGAAGAAAAGGTGTTCTTTCAGTAACAATGTGAGCAGAAACAAAAAAAAGTACAAAATAGCATTAATTCAAGTGTTCATTCAACAAATATTTGCCGGACGCCTGTACGTATAAGCCCCTGTGTCAAGAGCTAGCATGACATTTCTTCTTCTTTTTCAGAGAGGGCAAAGAAATCACACTAGCAGGGACGAGGGACAGCTTTCAGCTATATGACTTCCGGTGAGTCACTTAACCTCATCCGGAGCCTTCCTTTCTTGCCTCGTGAAATGAGAGGATTAGTTACCAGTTTTTGTTGTTGTTGTTTTCTTTTAGCAATGAAACTGTTCACAGTTCTAAGATCTTAATTAAGCACAGCTAAAATATATCAAGGATCCAGATGAATGGACCTTCCTTTTCTGGCTGACGAAAGAAGGGGATGGGAAAAAAGAGAGCTCAGATATGCCTCCTGTTCTGCATCTTCCTCTCCTTCCTCCAACCCAGTGCCTGCCCCAAGGCTCCTTCATAGAACCCCAAGATTACATGGGAAATCATTTTCAAACAACTCATCTCCTGAGATCCAATTCCCTGCAAATTGTAAAATGTCGCAGAAGAAAATATAAGCAACCAGTGGATCCATTTAAAAAAATAGTTTGATTAAAAGTACGCTGGATTCCAGGATGCCAAAGTAGTGTAGGTTCTTATGTGAAATGGCAAAACTGTTTGAGAGACTGTTCTTTGAGTGTGTCTGGTAATGCCATTTAGAAGGGACAGGAAGAAGAAAACAAGATATTAAGCTATAAAGGCCTCGGCTAGGCTAGCATTACTGGGGACAGTAGGGGTCAAACCAATACAGCTAAGGGAGAATCTGCAGAACTTGGTAAGATTAAATAGGGAGGAAGGAGACAAAGAAGGAGTCAAAAATAGCACTCTAGTTGTAAATCCAATAAGGTACTGCAGATAGATATGGGGAAGTGCATCTCAAACTAGTGTACATTCCAATTGCCGGGGGAGCTTTAAAAACACTGATAACTTCTCACCCCCTGAGGTTCTGAATTAAATGGTGAGGGGTACAGCCTGGGCAGTGGTATGTAAAAGCTCCCAGGTAATTCTACTATTCAGCCAAGGCTGAGAACCAATGAATTAGAAGGACAGGAAGTGAAGGCAGGCCTGAAGAATATATTTTAATGAGCTACCTCTGCTGTTTTGATGATCCAGCTAATTTTTTTAAAAAATCAAAATTGATTGTTTTTCAACATCTTTGCCTGATATTAAATAATAAACATGTAACTACAGTTATATGAAATAGCATTTTTAATATTATCTCTATAGTAGTATCTGTTTCCCCCTCCCCAATGTTTAAAGTATTTAAAAAATCTCTACTAATGAAATTTGTACATATGTGTCTGTGTTTAAATATGTGTATAAAGACTATCACTTTCAGAGTTTTCCTTTACAACAGATTGCTATTACAAGATTATAATGATGTTTATGAAAAAAAATTTATTTTCTTAACACACACACACACACACAGTTCAGAGACTTACAAACAACCTATTATTCGGGCATTCTTATCTTGAAATACTACTTAGTCTCCGTAAGGTTATTAGTAAAAGTCAAAAGAAGTTCAGCCTTTACTTTGCCTAAACATAGTAAAGGACAAGGTAAATAAAAATTTAAGTCACAATAATCCTTAATATTTGCATAGACTTTTTAAATTTTTAAACCTTTTTACCAATATTATCCAAATGGATCTTAACAACACTTCTATTTTATTTTTCTAGATGAGAAAAGGAAGTCCCAGAGGTTGGCAACATGCCCCAGTCCCAGTGGTAGAATTTAACTCATTAAACCACATATGTTTCCTTACCTTTTCTCTATAGTTTCTTCTAAGCAAACATTTTGTTACCAGGTGCATGCCCTCAATGTAGGCTTTATGTCCCACAGGGCTTTATCAGCACAGTCCATAAAAATGTTATTTACTACTTTTATTAGAACTATGGAAATGCTTATTTTCATTATTGAACTATAAGCTTCTTAAAGGTTGGATCCATGGATGATTATAAGAGTTATGTTTCACCCTAGCTGGTTTGGCTCACTGGATAGAGTGTCAGCATATGGACTGAAAGGTCCCAGGTTCAATTCTGCTCAAGAGCACATGCTTGGGTTGTGGGCTCAATCCCCAATAGGGGGCATGCAGGAGGCAGCTGATCAATGATTTTTTCTCATGGTTGATTTTCTCTCTTTCTCTCCCTCTTCCTTCCTCTCTGAAATCAATAAAAATATATTAAAAAAATAAAAAGAGTAGTTTCCTACCCCCAAACCACATACAACACATCCATGTACTTAACCAGGTCTAGGGATATAGTCTCTTATTTCTATGTTCTATTTCAATCTAATTTGTTAGATTTTGAGTTCAGAATCAGAAATATCATTCTCCAAATTAATGTGCACTGCTGTGCTACCCTCGTGTGATGCCTAAAGAACCCATCTACCATCCTATATGGTAAACAGCTCTTCAATTAAGGAATAAATATCACCATATCCTCCCTGAAGTTTTTTGTTTATTTGTTTGTTTGTTTTATTGCCAAGCCAAAAGTACATAGTTTCTTTAATAATCTAAAATAGCAAAAGGCTTTCACATCATTACTTTCTTTGACAAATCCTCTGGGTAAATGAATGTTTGGCACAGGGACTCCAGGACTAGAGTGACATGAGCCTTGTTCAGTCCAGAGGAACTACTCCCTCCCTGGGTAAGGACCAGTGATTATATAACCTTAGATTAAGGTTATATTAGATTTCACATAATAACTTGTCACCTGGAGGGCTGAGCCAGCTTTCCTCCCAGGTCAATATTAGCGATCTAATAGTATCATTATCTGAAGTAAGCGCAAGAATACTTTAGTTTGTATATCGGAGCCTTTCAAATGGTTTCTCTGAGACATGAAACGCAGTGGTACTTGATGGAAAACTGGGAGCCGAGTCAGTGTATGCTCATGGACAGTCCTGGTTTTCACTGCGATGACGGAAAGAACCGGACTCTCCAAACAGTGGGTGTGTAAAACCGCATCAAAGACACGGCATCAACTACCAAGTGAACATCATCATGGAAATGCATGAAGACAACAATACTCCTCTCAAAGCAGCTTTATTTTAAACAAAAAAAATTCACATGTCAGATCTATCACGGGCACTAAACCCTCGGAGCGAGTGAAGTTGTACTCCTTCGATTTGGCCTTAACCCTCAACTTTTTGATCATTAAATCCAAGGAGATGTTAAAAACAGTATAAAGGCAATGTCGGAAATGGTGCCACAACATGTTTAAGGGATGGGAATTCTAACTAGTTATATGTGAAGTTCCAGATAGATTCCAACTGTAATTTCTTCAATTGGGAAAAGGTAAGTAACCATCCTCCCCCATCCTAACTTATCCTGACTTAAATAAAAAGGAGGGTGGATTTCAAATGACCTCTACTCATGACAGTTTCATCCCAGGCAAAGTTCCTTCCGCAAAACAGAGGGTGAAGGACTTCTACAGGAGCTGTGATTGCCATGGTGTTAATTACATGCACGCTTAAGGCAGGGAACGCCGTTCTGTGGCATGGCAGAGCAGTCTTTCTAGTACCATTGAGAAACCCTTTAAGTACAATCCTCTAAAAGTGGCACTTTGATGAGCAATCCAACAACATACCTGAGGTTTCCCTGCTATGCAAAGCACAGGCTGGAACTGTAAAGCCGTGGGGAATGTGGGTGAGACTGTCTTACATATACTGCGACAGTACACATACATTTCTAGCTGTGAACCATGCAAAAACAACACACCCAACAACAACCCAGGTTTGTTTTAAAGTTATAACTCTTCTGAGGCCAAACATCCATTTCATTTGATCAATTCTCATCATACCTCATTTACTAGGTGTGGCTCCAAGTGACATTTAGCTATTTTCCCAAATCATTTAAGGGACAGTCTTGCCAACACAAAAGATAATCAGAAGAGAGGGACATAGGAGGAAAGCACTTCCTAAGCGAGAGGGTCAAATGTGCTCGGCAGGGTATAATAGGTGTTTGTATTTGCTGAATAAGGTTTGCAGAACTAATTTGTTGTCATTTAAAATCACCAGCCATTACTTAATCATTACACATTTCCTATCATGATGGGTGTGCGATTGTGTGCACACACATGTTTAAATGCTACCATCAAGCTCTCTTTTTGGGTTAAGAATAAGGTTCTTAGCAAAACGGTAATAATAAACCAAATGGTTCTTAGAGGAACCTGCAAAGTTTAGCAGAGAAAAGAAACAGAATGTTATTCAGAAGTGTCAAACCCTGTGAGAGTCCCCTTCACCCTGGTCCTCCAAGCCCACCCTGGATTTTTTAGCCATCATTTTGAAGGAGTAGTAGCCACACATTTTAAACCAGAGTCAGGCTTAGCTAGTGAGACAAACAGAAGCCCTACTCCAGAACAGCTATGGAGGGATGGCAGCAGCAAGCTAAGCCACTAGTCTTTGAGTGCCGGTTTAGAGAGCAGAACACACTGTCAATTGACACTTGCCTTTTACAATTTGAACACGGGCAGGTCACCTGACCCCCCAGCCTCAGACACCGCTTAGTAAACTGCATTGCTCCCCAAAGGATAATTTATCTTTTCCTTTTCAGAGTGCTAGACTTCACTCCAAAATGAGGAAACTGAGAGTGGTCAACTGACTTCACATCAAAGCACTACTCCTGGAGAAGGAAAGTCAAGAACAGAGAATCTAGTCACACAAGCAATCCTTTTACATGTTTGCCCACTTATCATTTAATTAAGTGTCTGCCTGTCTAGGGAACAGAATGTTTTGCCTTGTGACTAATGATGCAAACTTAAAACTTAGCAGTATATTAATTCTTTATTCTAATACTAGTTTTTCATAGTCTTGTAGTAGCCTTTTTTCAATGTAGAAATAAAAATGAATGACAACATGCAGAGTGAAACCAAGGCTCTGGAGTCCTTATAAAGGTCCAGCCAGGAGGCCCGCAGGCCTAGCTGAAAGACCACAAGACATCACTTCAGACCAGTAAGTCAGAAGTGAGGGCACAGATGCCTGTGACCATCAGGTACTAACCTTCTTTTTGAAAGTTGCATAATATTCCAATTATATTTTACAAAATAAATGTTCAATAAATCCCTAAGGATTAGATTTATCCTATTTACTAGTATCCAGGGATAAAATTTGTCATAATATATGTTTGGGCATAAGACACCCCTTTACAGAGAAGATGTTTATATGACGTACACGCTCACTGAAGCAAAACATTCCAAAACTGATGTCTTTATGCCCACACCTGCTTCTATGAGATACTTTATGTGAAAGAGCCAGGAGATCTATCACCAATGAAGTGTGTATCCAATGGTACCTCCTATGTGCTTAACATGTGTGAACCTTGTAATGGAAGGCATCGTCTTAAGTCTGGCATGCCATTTGTAAAAGAGCAAAAAATAAAAATAAAAATAACACCTGGGCTAATTTAAAACTAAATTGAATGTAGTGAATAAAAAAAAAGATTAGAATAAAGGAGATCACAACCTAAAATAGTTTTATATAAGATGACCCTTGCCGAAACCGGTTTGGCTCAGTGGATAGAGCATCAGCCTGCGGACTGAAGGGTCCCGGGTTCGATTCTGGTCAAGGGCATGTACCTTGGTTGTGGGCACATCCCCAGTAAGATGTGTGCAAGAGGCAGCTGATTGATGTTTCTCTCTCATCAATGTTTCTAACTCTCTATCCCTCTTCCTTCTTCTCTGTAAAAAATCAATAAAATATATTTTTTTAAAACAAAAACAAAAAGATGACCCTTGTCATTGGTTGTAGAGAATAAAGAGGCTTTGAAACATAAGAACAAAGGTAAAACTGGAGAATGTGTGTATAGTATGTCTATGGGAAGGTAAAAAAAATCCTGCTTAGAAAGGAAGAAAAATGCTATTATTGTAGCCTTAGAAACAAGGAACATTCTGACTTAGCGCGGTGAATATTGTAGGTTCCAGAAGGCTATTCTAACAAAGATGTAGACAGGGCGAAGGTAGTGTTCACCTGAGTACTCATCCAGGATAATAAAAAGTAAGTGGGAGGAAAGGGAACCTCAAGCCAGAGCTGACAATGTTAGGGGCCTCTTTCATTTAACAGAGTAGTACAGCAAATGTTAGGGGATTTCTGTTCATGTGTTTAGAAAGGGAATGTGGGGTCTAACAACTAATTGTGGAGAGAGAAGCAGAGAAAGCAAGCAGCCTATCAAATGATGAACCCAAGAGTGGGATTATGAGATATTGGAAAGCAAGCACAGCTCTGGCATCAAGTCTCACACTGAGCATGTCAGAGACAAAGCTCAGGTTTGGAAGTCACACATCCCCCTATGACTGGTTTCAAGGGTCCTACATATCTTTCTTGGTCTCACAAAAAGTTTAAATTTCCATACCAGATAAATTCTCAATGTTTTGGATTTTCATCCACTCTATGCCAGGTTTTTATGCTCCAATCACTCTTAGACATGCCTTAGACAAATCAGAGAGTATCATTTTAACTAAGAAAAAACAAAATGTATGGTTAACCAATATAGAGAGGGATCAAATAATACCAACAAAAAAAAAATGGAAACGAGGAACCCTTTTTAAAAACAACGGAGAATTTCAGTCGACTAGTGTTCAAGTATCGAGTCACTCTGAATTACACAGAGCCTTGACCAATATTTATTGCTACATGTTTTAGAAGCAATTTCCATTTTGATGGCTTGCTTCAAAAGTAGTATTCTGAAGCAGTTAGGTAACATAAAAATATAGGATCAAGATTATGTCTGTCAGATGAAAAATATAGCATTTATGCAGCATTATATAATCCATTCGTTGGTTTATGAGCCCAAGGTCCCCACGGGAGCGTCACAAACCCACATAGTATGCTACAGGGTTATATTTTGCATTGAGAATCCAAATGAGCAGGAAATACTTTCTAAAACCACAAGTGTAACTAAAATACGTGTACTTGGTTCCATGAAAGAAAAAAAAAAGGTCCTAAATTACAAATAACATTCAATTTGGCAGCATAAGATGTCTTTAGTTTGGGTGACCCAAACATTAAAATACATGCACTTTTTCTCCAGTGTGCTCGTCCCACTCAGTTGTTAAGATAGATCGCACATAAATCAGATGGCCAAATTGGGCCTATGAAAGAACAGTTACCAATGATTCAATGTCAAGGAAGCCTACTGCAGTGCTCCCCAAGGATGAGGCCAGTATTTCTTAAACACTCCAGCTAACTGCCTTCAATAAAGAAGAAACACATGATACTTAATTTCAAAGGTGACATCACACCAGGGATAATAGCTGGCGTGGTTCACTCGGGAATGGACAAAATTGGAATTCAAAACAAAGGGTTCTATCACGGACATACACTGACAAATAAAGGCCAGAGATTATATGCATTTATAGAAGAAAAAGGATAATGATACAGCAATCTATAGCAGAAGAAACAAAACGCATAAAACAGCTATAGAGCTTGATAGAAAATTAAAACGAATCCTGATTTGTAATAAAACCACGGTCAAAAAGTATGTATAATTTAGGTAACTATACACAATATGTAAAGTATAATAAAACTGTTATGTAATTCTGTTACTAAGTATGCTTGTTGATAATACTAGATATGTCTAGGGAGAAATACAAAAAAATGTTTGTGTGTAAAGTAGGATTTGTGGAAATATTAAGGTAGTCTGAATTATTTAATCTAGAGAAGTTAAAATTGAAGGGGGTTCAAGAGTTCTGAACATAAATAAAAGATGTTTCGTACATATTTGGTTGCTTTACATTCTAAAGGAGAACCAAAAGAATACAGTTCATGCTGCAAAAACAGGTTTATACTAAAAAAATGTTATTTTATACATTTAAAGTTATGAAATAGTGACAAAACTGTAGACTTAGTCCAGACTTACACTGAAGATTTCACTAGACAATATTAGGAACTGACTTCCAACCTCACATTTTCCAGCATGCCTTTGGCTAAATTATCAGCCCAAATTGCCTTCCAGCCTTTCGCTTAGACCATGGAACTCAAAAATAAACTTTCCCAAAGGAAATGCACCGTTGACCATTGACCACAGAATTAAGAATACTACGCACTTTGTTTTCAATATAACACTAAATTTATCTTTCAAATTGACGGGGTTTCTAGAGGTCACCCACTGACAGTCCATGTACAAAATGCAGACTGTTTAGCGTTCGTAAAATCTTTTACTAGCTACCTAATAATTTAAACCATTGATACAATCTACATAAAAGTGGGGTGTTGGGTACATCAAGAAAAGGAAAAGAAAGAGAAAAATCTGGCAAGCCTGTGCCTTTATTTTCACAAGTCAATCATCTGCTCTTGCTCAATGGTGATAAAGAAGGAATAGTGATCTTGGTATCTGACCTCCTTCACTCATTTCTAGCCAACCTGGTCTAGGACACATCTGAGTTTGCGGTGCATGGTTTGCAAGGGTGAACGTCATCTTACTTTGTTACGTGATGTGACCTATTTTGAACAGTGGCTTCAGTATGCCCAGCATAGAGTACAGCACATTCATTAATCCAAGAGGAACTTAATAGCAGGAAGTCAGGGAGGGGCAGTCTTTAATGAGTGGTTAAGCAGTTTTTCAATTTGGCCAGGTTTCATTTTGTTACCAAATGCTTCATTTTACCCACACTAAAACAAGTTAGTGACAATCGAATCTCCCTCTCTTTTCCAAAGGTGAGAACAAAATCAACCCCTTCCTTTAAGAATTAAAAAATAAGGAAAACCAGAGTGGGGGAGGGCGGTTGTGGAATAAGAAAGAGGGAAATATGTACTATTGTCAAGGCCAGAGGAATTTGCAATTTCAATAGAGAACAATATGTTCTGTCCAAGGAAAATACAAATCAAAAGGCTTTTAAATGTGTTTCCAAGGATTCTCTCCGAGATGTGAGTAAAAAATCCAGAAGTAAGCTCTCCATTAAAAATTGTAAACAGTCAATCAAGTTCATCTGAAGCATTTGTTTCCTTAGACCCAGGAAAAAGACTATCCTTCTAACATCACCGTTAAGATAGTTTGACACTGTCTTAATGAACGAGGCCATGTTTCACAAAAATAAAATGCTCTACTTTACATCCTTATTGAAAATTATGAAAAATAAAATTTTCAAATTAGAAATATAAATAGAATATTTTAGCATGTAGTGCTAATCATGTTCCAATAGGAGAATCTTACATTGTCAGTTACTTGTTAAGATAAAAACAACAACAACTATCCCGTGAGAACACAATTCAATGAGGGACAGAAGCAGGCATCTGCATACATCCAGGAGAGTAACTGCAAGTACCAGTAGGAGATGTTGGTGCCTTTCTAAGGTAAAATTACTTACAACTGTGCTCTTGAGTATGATGTTAGAAACAACTCAACAACCTACAGCCATATGCTATCAATTGTACTTTTTTCTAAGGAACTAGATGCACCTCACATGCTCAAAATATGATCTGTTATGCATGGCAAGGAGGCTAATAATGCCTATTCAATCAAATGAGATGGCCCAAATTCAAAGCAATGGAAAACTTAGAGAAAAAAAATGTCAATATACTATTCATGTTTTTCTACTGAAGATTACCATTCCTAAAAGGGTTTGAAAGCCTATTCCTGAAAGGTAATAGAGGAGACCGACTTCTATTAATGTGTCCTTTGACATCTAGTTTAGTCTGTGAAAATAAAAGAAGAAAGCATTAACTTTTAGTAGTGGACATGTTACAAAGAAAAAAAAATACAAATGAGCAAATTCTAAATAGCTATTTGGAACAAGGTGACCTGGCCTGGTTTAACAGAGAACCAAAATGTAATGAAATGAAGCCTACAACCTTTGTACCGGAGGCAGCGAGGGAGACAAGAAGGCAAACACAATGTGTGAACCTGTGAAGGGAAATTAAAAGAAGTCAACGCATGTGCACAACATTCCGCTGACTCCGCACAATAGGTGGTCCCCGAAACAACCCCAGCTCTGAAAATCCCTTAGCCAAGGCCTCAGCCTCTGACCATGATCCGTTTTCATTTTCCAAATAAACAAAAGGCAACTCAAACCAACCAGGCAAAGCGAACCAGAGCTAGGTGAACCCGCACGAAGCACCTGAAACCACGCCTCTAGTTTCCAAGTGAAAGCAAACCCCACTGACTTTGTCTCAGCCTCTAGGCACATGCCACAACCGGCACAGGTGCTTTATCTAGTCAAGTGTGTGTGTGTGTGTGTGTGTGTGTGTGTGTGTGTGTGTGTGTGTGTGTGTCTGCCTGTCTGTGCATGTGGTCAGTGGAGGGAGAGCTAGCAAAGGAGGCCAGAAGAGGAGGAAAGGGTTGAATCCTGAGGAAGAAGAAAGAGAAGGAAGGACATAGACTCTGACCCCTTCTCTCTTTCTCCAGCACCCAGCTCAGCGCTTAGGTGCTCAACAAAAAGACTGGTGAACGAATCAGTCAGAAAGTGTATTTTCCAAATTGCATATTCCCTTCACAATGTTAGTTATCATGAAAGAAAGCTCGCTTGCTCATGATAGTCACAATCTAAAGAGAATTAATATATATGAAATACCACTAAAAATAAAATACAGTATTTTATTTCTGGGAGAGACCCATTATTGCCTGTGAAGTACTTTTCTTTTTCAAACAATATACTGCATTTGTTATAATGTTATCTGAAGTGATAAGAAATGAAACCGTTAGATGATATTGTGAACAACAATGACCATATAAACTAAATACCATTTACACAAACTAAGGCACATTACTGCGTATTCCCTTTCCTTAGCTGCTTCAGGCCTTTTGAGGTTATATGGATAAAGGAGGACTTGTCCTTTTGGCCTTGCTTAGAAAAGCTTTTTAAGCAAAGACGGCTTATCCAGGAGAAGAGCTAGAAGGTCCGGGCACAACCTGCCACCATTGAAAGCAGTGATGCCTAGACAGGGCTGCATGCTTGTTTCTGTCCATATCCCGTATGCCCTGGTTACTGTCTTCTGTTCACTAAAGACAGCAGCCATTATGTAGTTACTAGTAAGTAGCCCCAGTTAACGTGGAATAATTTTTCCCCATAAACAATGTGGGAGAGCAAATGCTTAATGTTTTCCATAGTATGCTCCATGGTACACTAAACCATATTTGAATCAGTTGGGGAATGTTGTATACTATAACCTTATCTTCAAGATGTTTCATATACATAGAATTCTAGAGGCCCTTACAAGTCCTAAGGTAACCCAAACCTATGTGACTATGGCATCATCCGTTTAGCAGGGTTGGGCAGGTGGAGAGGAGTGTAGGGAACTGACTTAGCCTCTCGTAACGTTTTGACAAAACGCAGAACCATAAGTGGTTGGAAACTTAGAATGTCTCAACCCAACCCCTCACGTTAGACTTGAAAAAAGAAAAATTATGTCAAAGACAGTATAATCATTTGGCCAAGATTGCACAGCCATTGTCCACACTGAGAGCGAAAGCGTTAGCCATCCCTTTATGGTAGCTGCTGTGCTTGATCATTTCAGTACTTCAAATAAATAAAACATCAGGCTAGATGTGCCCACGACCCTACCCTTTAACTTCTCCTTCTCCATCATCTCCTAGCCCAGCCCTCGTTTCTGGGTGCCGAACTGCATTTGTTCCTCCTCCTTTGGAATCTCAAGCCTCACTCACCCTCTTCCTTCTGTGCTTTGTCTCCCCTTCTCTTCTGGCGTTCACCATCAATTTTAAGAATGTCCAAGTTCTTTCTATCTTTCTCTCTAACTCCCTCCTTAGTCACTCTTTCCCTTCATCATCAAATTCCTTAAAATATATCTATATTTAACATTTCAACTTTTTCAACTTTCTTTGACTACTTAATCATCAAATTTTGGTTTCATTCTCCCTACTGTCCTAAATCCACCCCCCAGCCCCAGTACACAATCCCACACCCTGCAGTGCTCCAGACACAAGGGAATTTCCATTTGCCGCCGTCTCTCTAACCTAATGCCTTTCTACATCTCTAGTTAAAGTAACATGTGCCCCCACCCCACCTTACTGCCTCCCTTTGCTCACTAGCAAAACCACTCAGCTCAAGATTTACCCATTCTAAGAAAACTGGCTTTGAGTCCTCAGTATGTGCCACACTTCCTTCAAGGCACATGCAACATATATCATACACACCTATTGTAACTCATGTGAACATAAAGTTTGTGTTCAACTAGGGCACATTTGAGAATGGTCAGGGACTCTTAGTAGTCATTCCAGGGCAAGAAGTATAAACTGCACCACCCTAGCAAACTAGGATGGCTTTTCCCTGTAATGATAGCCCTTACCAGTTCATATTATAACTTACTTGTTCACATGTCTGCTGTATTTCTAACAGACTACAAGTTCCTCAAGGTCAGAAACCTTTCCCACCCTGCATAATGCTTATCAGCACATCTTGGATTCTTAATAAACGTTTCTGGGATGAAGAACCTGAATGAAGATACCATAAGAAAAGGTGTTCTGAAAAGAAGATGACAGTTAATGATAACAGTAGCTCCCTTAGCAGCAACAAATTCTTAATAGGAGCAGATGTGAAGAGGTATGTCTTCATCTTTCAACAAAATCAGCATGAAATCTGGTGAGGAGTTTCTGAACCTCAGAGTAGTTCCTGGTTTCCCTTGAAATAGACTAGAAAACAAGGAAAACTTAGCTCCATTTTTTTTTTTGCCATTTTTCTCACCAGGAAATCTCTTAACATTTTAAGATCTATCTTTAATGTCACTTTCTAGATGAAATATTGCTCAAGTTATCTGAGTAGTTAATTGCCTCCTCTTCCATACTCCCAGAACACTGCTGAGAGTCTACAATTTGTTGAGTATTTACAGCGTGACAGGAGTGTTCACATGCACTGTGTCATTTAAGTCATACAATAACTAGTGAGAAACTATTATTATCCACATTTTAGAAATAAAGAATTACTTAATACAGAGGATTAAGTAAACTCTCCAGGCCAGGGACTTTTCCTAAGCCTTAGAGTTCCCATATGTAAAATGGGAGACAGTAATTCTGAATCTCACAGAGTTGCGATAAATTTTACTAAAATAGCATAGGCTAAAACACATAAAACTGTGTTAACCAAATAATACATAATTTAGTAGTAGTAGTAGTAGTAGTAGTAGTAGTAGTAGTAGTAGTATTGGCATTTTTCCTTCTCCCTCACCCACAATTTCTCCATCTTCATTGTTACTTCCATTTCCCTAGCATCCTCTTTCAGAGAGATAAAAAATAAAAAAAGAGAGAGATAGAAGGAAAGGAGCACTCACTTCTGCTCACTGTGTAAAGCCATGCAGTGTGCCTGAGAAAGCATAAGCATTGGAATGAGAAAGTCACGCTTTTGAATTCAGCTTCACCCCGTAAAGCTGTCCGTAATAAAAGAGATCTGTTCATGCCCCTAACACATAAGGGCTTGGGTTAGGATTAATGTTATTCTTGACCTCTCCTGGTCTTCCCTGGGAGGCCTTCTAACACCCCATCCCAAACCTTTTCCATAAATCGAGGGAGAATGGGGTTGTGAGAAGATGGCAAACTGGGGGAGAAGAAAGAGAGAAGGCATGCACAGACTGTTCTCATTGCCTATCCACCCCTCCATTGCTGTTTCTCCCAATGCCCATCTCTGTGGTCCCTGCCACTCCCCACACCGCTCTCTCAGAACCGCTGCCCCAGGACAGGGAGGCCTTGAAGCACAGACAACACAGGTCTTCTTGCCAGCGCTCCCCCACCAAGGACAGAGGAAATCAGTCTCCTCTCCTGTCCTGGAGCCATAGGATAGAAGGGGGCCAGGTTCCCTGCTTGCTAATTGTTCATTTGAAACTCAGAATACAGATAATGTGTGATAGGTGGGTAATGTCTCTTATTACCCTAATCCAGATAAACAAACAAAACTTCTGCACGCTGAACAGGACCCCTAGCCACAATAAAAACTATGATTTCTGTGGGATCCGGCATGTTACCTTTGAATCACTTGTACATAAACCTCGGAATGTGTTGAATTTTCTCACCCCAGAGCCTGAGAGCAGTTCTGTGGAGCTAAAATAGTGTTAGATATTTTGAAGTTCCTGTCAGCATGAAGGACGCTTTTTTAAGGGGACTTGAAAATAAAGGTTTCTTGTTTTATCAGAGGAGAAACAAAATACAGGGAAGGAAATTTGGTTTGTGTCTGTCTCTGCGGTGGAGGCAGTGTGATGTTGACAAAGTAATGGAGAGTTTCCCTCCAGCCCCAGGGAGGAGAAAGCACTCCGGAGGTCAGGCCGCCCAGCCCCTGCCTCCGGGAGGAATGCACCTAGACTGGCCACAAAGAGCCCTTCAGGAGGGAGCGTGTTAAAGCGCCGGCGGTACAGAATTTAACAATGGCTCTGCAATGGGAACGTTTTAAAGTAAAGAGCTCTGTGAACACAACATTTCACAAGGCACAAATCAAGAAAGAAGACAAAAATAGGACAAGAAGGAAGAAGTAGTCTTGACAGACATTTTCAGTTTCATACAATTAAAATGAACTTTTAAAAACCAGGACAGCTTTTAAAAAGCCATAAAAACCAAAATGCCATTTTGTACTGATTTTTCTAAAAAACAAAACAAAACAAAACAACCCGACATGCCAACCAAGTACATTCAGAACCTCACAGCTATCTGGTTCTCCTTCAGAAGTATCTGATCTAAGCACCAAAAATTGCCAAGCAAACACAATAATAGAATTTTTAGCTTAGTGTTCAAAGACAGGGAATTCTGAGTGTATTGGAGTCAGTACATGTTTGCGTGAATGTAGGTTCTTGCATTGTTTTACAATTAGAATGTTAAAAAAAAAAAAAGGAGAGAAGCAAAATTCACTATTTTTTTCCCTAATGGTCTATCTTCCCTGGGAATAGTGATTTGTGAAAGTTCCATTCAGGAAGAAAATTAAGATTCAATTAAAGTTTTTGCATTAGTTGAAGAACGGAGACTTCACAGAGTCCATACTGTATTTTTAAACAGTGCAGCTATAGCCAAAGAGCTGCGCATAAACATTTTTCAGTAAATCTGATAACTTGAGGACACTCGAGATGCCTGTCATTCAGGAGACTGTGATAAATTACAAGGTGAAGGATTCATTTACAAGGTAACTACACTTTGTCATCTCCTTAATAGTTGGTTTATATACACTGTGTGTACGGTGAATGCACCTACTCTTAGGAACATGCTATTTTTAGGTATTACCTTCTTCGACTACATGAAATCAAACAAAGGGTAGGGAAAGAGAAAAAGCAGGAGTTGTAGAAGGAAAAAGTAAATAAACCAATGCACTGAACTCAATGGAGGTTATATGAACTTTAAAACCAGACCTTGAAACTGATTCTAAAGTATAGGGAAACATCACTCCTTATATTCTAATTTTGTAACGGACATGTAGCGAGTAAGCTGTTGATAATGTTTTAATTGTAAAGTTAGAGGTCCCCTTCTTGTGCTTTTTTAAATGGAATACAGTAAATGATTCTACCAAATTCCTATCAAGGAGGCAGACTTTCCTATCTAAGTGACAAAAAAAGGGAAGCTGTTAGAATCACGTGGAATGCTGCTAACGTGTGGATTCGGAGTGTGTGAATGAGGTCTTTGAGCAGTTTCACCGGAAGAAGAGAAAGGGGACTGGGGGACACTGGGCAGGGCTCAGGAATCTGGTTTAATTGGATAACGAGAAGCAGAGTGTATGGCAGAATGGCCATGGTGAGAACTCAGAAGGGTCTGGAAGCTTCAGTTTCAGAACGTATCAGCCCGGATGAGAGAGGCTGAAGTCCAGAATTGAGAGCCTGGGTTACAGCAATGTCGTAAATAGGCTATATTGTGGGAGTGGTGACTAGCAGATTTATAGGGAACGCAGAAAGGGAAGAGTTCATTCAAGGTTACAAGCAATGGAGGCAATTGGAAGAGGGAAATGGAACGGCATGGTATGTGAGGATGTTCCATCTGAGGATAAGAAATGCTTCTCAGCCTGCGATCACGTTTTGTGAAAGCAGAGAGATAGAGAATCTAAACCAGCTGATGGCTTTTCCTCTGATAGTTCTGTCTCCACTGAAGTATGGCCCAAAGAACATGTAGCCATTACCATCAATTAATATGGCGCTCTAACTCAGTACCCTGCACTCTCTCGGTGCTCACTACATTATACAGTGTAACCAATTCACCAATTTACATTTGTGAAGCACTGGATGGGTCCACAACTCTTCACAGGGTGCTTTATTCGACTACATGAAATCAAACAAAGGGTAGGGAAACATTAAAAAATGTTTCTTAACATTCCCTTATAGTGTAGTTACTAGGGAAATATACAGCCATCGGTAGATGCATGTACATTTAAGAAAGTTGTGTTTTTGGTTGGTTTGTTTTTACATTTTTGATCTCTCCAATAAATTGCAAGCTTTGTGTGATGGTTAAAAAACACCTCGACTAAGTCAGTGTTTCAGACCTTGGGTCCCCACTCTACCACTTCTTTATTGGAGGACCTGCAGCGAGTCCCCTGACCTCGGTTTTATCTTCTGTCAAATGGGAATTATGGCATTTACACTGTTTACCTCTCAGAATTGTGAAAAGTAACGAGTACAAAGCATTTTATACATTACAAGCGGCTACCCCAAAGGAAGGTGGTATTATTATCATCTGACATATTTGTATGCCCCACAGTAACCCAAAAAGTGTGTGCTCATTCAAGACAAAAAGAGCACAGACACAGAGACAACTGCGGGCGATGCAGGACACCGGGGTGCTGAGTGTGAAAACACCTGCGCACCACAGCACGTGCCCTGATTCCCAGAAGTCACAGACGTGTTAGCCCGCAGGCTCCCGGCACACAGGAAAGTGGCATGTGGGTGGTCCACCTGACACGAGGAGGGAAGGCAGCCAGATGAGGGGTACCTTTCGGTTCCCACTAGAATGCCAACACTAACCAACATTCCCCTGCCTTAAGGATTGCTACTAATGCACATTTTTTAAAATTAATGTTTCTATCAACTTTAGCCAAATCTATTTTCTCTTTCCTGTAGGACTTCTTTAAGACAAGCTCTACCCTGGCTGGCATGGCTCAGCTGGCTGGTGTGTTGCCCCAAGCACCAAAGGGTGAGGATTTGATTGCCTATCAAGGCACATGCCCAGATTTTGGTTCTATCCCTGGTCTGGGTGAATAGGGAAAGCAACTGATCAATGAGTCTGTCTGTCTATCTGTCTGTCTGTCTCTCTCTCTCTCCACTTCCTCTCTAGAATCAATGAAAACCATATCTTTAAGTATGGATTTAAAAAAGAAAAAAACATTACTATGAGTTCCACATAATTCAGTATGTGCTCAAAGAGTTTAGCACCTTCAGGTATAAACGCAGTCTATCAGCAGAGGCATACAGATTTCAACTGGTGGGACTGGGCCTCTCAGATTTTGCAACCTCACCCCCGATCCATGTGGTATTTAACATCAATGCCTCAAATAGACAGTAGTACTCATTAACATTTCTACAAATAGAACCAATCCTCTCCTCTCAGCCATGAATATCTCCCAGTGCCAATCTAACCAAACTGACCAAAGCAAAGCCTTCGGAAGCCCATTCTCAGTTAAAGCATGAGACCAGCCGAGGCAGGTCTACCATGAGGCTCGGGGATCCTCACTGGCAATGGCCCCTTCCAACGCTCCCACCTGCTTTTGTATCTTTAGTTTGTACTATTATTCTTATAGCAGGGCCCCTGCTGGGTAAGCTCCAGGACCTACTAACCTGGAACGTACTCCTAATAATCAACACACAGAGGACAGATCACACCTCCCTCTGTTCAGACACACTCTTCCCAGTCACCTTCCCAGACAAAAGGACAAAGTCTGAAAAGAGGGTAAATTTCCAAACCACCACTGACAGAGCCACGTTTAATTTCCCCACCATTTACAAATTGTGAATCTTTCCATGGCCTTCTTCTAGGCACTTTACATGTGACGGCCCTATTTCGGAAGTTTCCATTTCTCAGAGAAAGTTTATGGGTGTAGCCCCAAACCAAAGGCTACTCTGAAAGAAATAAGAAGAAAAAGAAAGAAAGAAAAAAAGCCCCGTATGTACTTGTCATAAACAAAGCAATTATGGACAACATATGATTAAAAAGAAAGTCATTTAAATAATGAACTCTAATTTGACTCTTTAGCAATTCACTACTTAGCAATTTGCTATTTTTATTACATTTTAAATCAATCTATCTAACACAGAAATTCTCTCAACCCCACCGCCCAGTACTATTTCATTGCTGTAAACCTATATTTCATGGCAAGACAATATCTTTCTATAATAAAGTGGCAATAAAAAGAGTACCAATTATCCCAGTATTTTCTCAAAATAGGTAGACTTTCTTTCATGCCTTAATTTTATGTTTTCCTTTGCCCCATGCTAAAAGCTCGGCATAATTATCCCTGAACAGGTTGAGCGAGGTCCCCGCAAAATCTGCTCAGGGTGATTATTTAGCTTTTTTTTTGGTTATTTGCAGAATTTAGCTGAGATTGTTACAAGCGGTTTATCAAAATAAATGCTTGATTGGCTTTAGCAGTTTTTCGTAATTGAAAAAATAAAGGAAAAAGAGTTTCCTAATAAATGGAGGGAGAGAGAGGTTAAATACTGCAATTACTAACTTGCAAAAAGATTTCCATTTGAATATGGAAACAATGTAAAGGGGTCCCTCATTTTTATGGGACTGGAACCACTCTGGAGGATTTAATGATACTGCTGGGTAACTGCAACTGTGCAACTGAAGAATGTGATTTCTAAGCATAGTTCCTTATATTTAATAGTGCAAGGGAATATTTACAATAGGTTATTTTAAAAGGAAAGTTGAATATGCAAATTTCCATGATGGGGTAGAATTAAGAAAATTGATTTTTAAAAAAAATATATGTTATTGATTTTTTACAGAGAGGAAGAGAGAGGGATAGAGAGTTAGAAACATCGATAGAGAGAAACATAGATCATCTGCCTCCTGTACACCCCTATTGGGGATGTGCCCGCAACCAAGGTACATGCCCTTGACCGGAATCGAACCTGGGACCTTTCAGTCCGCAGACAGATGCTCTCACTGAGCCAAACCGGTTTTGGCTGATTTTTTTAAATAAGTTTTTTTTATTTTTTTATTTTTTATTTTCTATCTCAAAATGAAAATCAGCCCAGCTGGTGTCGCTCAGTGGTTGGAACCAGGAAGTCACTGTTCCATTCTCCGTCAGGGCACATGCCCAGGTTTTGGGCTCCACCCTCAGTGTGTGGCATGTGGGAGGTGGCCAATTAATGATAATCTCTCATCACTGACTTTTCTATCTCCTCTCTCTCTCTCTCTCTCCCTTCTTCTCTGAAATCAATAAAAATATTCAACACAAAGAAAACCAGTTACTTTTGAGTTCAACAGGCATGTCAAAGACAGAGGCATAGAAATATTTTCCTGTCAAACATTAGGAGGTATGAACTGAAGAGCTCATAGGTGAATATGTCTTCACCTTTTAAAGCATACTTGACATTTCTGACCTTTGAAGTCTGATTTTTCACTCTTCGTAGGTCTCCTTAGGAAGGTTTGAAGAAGCAAAGGTTTTCTGGGGCTCAAATGGCCCTCATAGCTTCCTAACCCAGGTCACATTGAGCCACCGTATTATGGAAAAGCCACATTCACTAGATTTCCAAGATTCAGCCACCTCAGCTGTATATTGTATCTGAACAGATTTCATAAACAAGGGATCTCCAGCCTTCTAAATATCAGTTAATTCCAGCTAATCAGATATATCATCAACACTAATCCTAACAGAGAGATCACCAGCATTACAAAGCAGCCATTACCAATTAGCCCTCCTTCCTAATACCTAATACCAGGAAAGCTTACCCACATTACTGTATTAAAAGACAGCCAATTCTGAATTGCTGTTTTGTTTGGAAAGGGAGAAAAAAAAAATCAGTGTTCCTTTCCAGCTGGCAGTTTTCCTAAATTAGATTAACTTTTAATTTAAATTAAAAATTTTAAAAGCCTTAAACAAAGAGACAGTAATTGCCCATTTGAAACATCCAAAAAAAAAAAAGGGTGATTGAAGGGTACAGTAATATGCTTACATGAATAATAAATAATACTTAGCATTTAGATAGAGCGTTCCCCTCATCAAGTCACTTCTTTATGAGCACTGACTAATTCACACATTATCCTAGCGAGAAAAGTAAAATGGCATGAGGAAATGTCTCTCTACTTCAAAGTTTGGTAAACTGAGGCACAAAATGGCCACTGTGTCATGATGATGACATGCAAGTTTCAGAACGTGGACTGTGGTGTCAGAAGTTCTCTTGTGGGATCTGTGTGTGCCAGTAAGCTTAATCTGAACTTAATTACTGCCATAGGCAGGATGTGGGTTTTGATAACGTTACATAGGCTAATTTTTATCCCATCGCTGCCCTTGGCTATGAGTTGGACAGGATACCTAAAATATTTTTGCCTTAGCATCTTAATCTATAAAAATGAAAAAAAATGTACAAGCCATCTACACACACACACACACACACACACACACACACACACACACACACACAGAGGCACTCACGCACAAACGCACTGCCTAGTAAACTCTCAAAAGTTGGCAGGCATTATTCCCATCAGGAGGAGTTTATAAGACAACTACTAACAATGAGATATTTCAAGTACTCTGACAGGAAATGCAGCCATAACCCCAACTAGAAGTTTAAATGGAATAAAATATTCCATAGCCCTTGGACAAATATTGATGGTAGAACTTTGAAGCTATGCTTAAATAGTTCAGATTATATGGAATTAATGTGCTCCCAGTAAGTACGCATTCATTCCAAATTACTGGTTTCCCCCCTTTTACTAGTATATGTTAAAAAAAAAACACACACAAAAAAAAACACCTCATAGATTTAAGATCGATTTTACTTGTAACATCCACTGATGGAGAAAATGACTAAGAACCAATGTATATTGTATGACACTTCTATATATATGTTTTTATTCGAATCACAAGAGATATAACATATACCTTAAACAAACCCACTGTAGAGCATGTGACATACATGTTTGATGCACATGTGAATGAGAAACCTGTGCAATAAGTCCAAGCTTTCGAGCAGGTGGCAGTTGATATTCACCAGAAACACTGAGTGGCCTGATCAACTTCCACATTCTTAAACTTTGTCAAATGGAACTTGGTAGGATGTTTCTTTCAATGTTTTAGAGCTGGGAGATAACATAGAAATCTCCTGATGCAAGTCATCCATTTTAAGATAAAAAACACTGAGATCCACTGTTTTTACCTTTCTGGCTACCACGTAATGGCATAAGCCTATCCTTGATTCTTTAATTACAGCCTACTGTGCATGCCTGTACACGTGTGTGTGTGTGTGTGTGTGTGTGTGTGTGTGTGAGTGTGAACTTTTTGGTGGTTGTTTTTTTCCCCCACTCCTAACAGATGTGATGCAAAATTATCCCTCAACTCTCAAGCAGCCCTCCAAATCTTTCATTATAATGATTTCTCTTCTTTATCTCTTCAACCTTTTTTCTATTAACACCATGACAAGATAGGGGCACTATGTCCATGTCTAATTTTTAACATAACTTGTTTACCATAAAATCCAGTGAAGATATGCCAGCCACTACAAAGAAAATACAAATTCTAAATCTATTTTCATCACACTTATAAGTGTGTGCATTTTCAAACTGCTGAAATTTGAAAAATATTTTCATTTCTCCTCATCTGAGGAATTTACATGGTTGCAAAAAAAAAGGCTTGTTGGAACCTTATGACATCTTGGCCAGCCTGAAGTACCCTGAATTACATCTGCAGCTTTTGCTGGGGCTCTGTAAAGCTCTATTAGTATTACATATGACACACAAGTTATTTTTAATGCTCTTCCAAGGTATGTTAAATGCTACACAAACTTTACATTTAGTGGCTCTAATGTTTAACTTATCTATCAATAAGTTTGAACCCACAATTCATCTACTGTCCATGTTGATGAATTCCACCCATTATTATTTCTAAATGAGGGTACTTTTTTAAAGAACTCAATTTTGATTAATAGTGGTTACTGATTATGTTCATGAAAAGAAATGCCTAGAACCTTTGCCCCAGACATTCAACAAGGTAAAATCAAGGATGTAAAGGTAGTGGCTGAATAGTTTTATTTGAACTGTGACATTATTAATAGGCATGACCAATCCATTTAAATATTGTCTATTAAATGTGACTGTTGTATTTATTGAGAAATTTAAGTAAAACAAACCTACACATGATGATTCAAACAGGTGGAAAGTGTTCGTATTTATTTCAGGCTTAGACTATGCTAATTTTTCTTTTTGCTGAGTGACCTATGTTACATTATTTAAAATACAAAATTCAGCTGAAGCCGGTTTGGCTCAGTGGTAGAGCGTCAGTCTGCGGACTGAAAGGTCCTGGGTTCGATTCCAGTCAAGGGCGTGTACCTTGGTTGCGGGCACATCCCTGGTAGGGGGTGTGCAGGAGGCAGCTGGTTGATGTTTCTCTCTCATTGACGTTTCTAGCTCTCTATCTCTCTCTCTTCCTCTCTGTAAAATATCAATAAAAATATATTTAAAAAAAAATACAAAATTCACAATACTACTCTCTGCATAACATGCCAAAACATTACATTTAGAATGCAATTTTTGATTGATGGAATTATGTTCTGAGCTACATACAACCTAAAAATCATGGTCTTTCAAGAGAAGCAATGTTGAAATATCAGTCATTGTACATTACAGAGAAAATACTTTTATATCGTTGAATTGACTGAGGTGGCATTCAATTCACCTGTATACTATAGTTTACACTCCAAGTGAGAAAATCTTTATTGGCTGAAATTCTGACAAACTTTCATTTTTAAGAAAATTTTTATTAATGTTTTTTTCGAGAACAATAATGTCATTTAAAACAAACAAAATATATGTATAGCAAATATGTCCAAAGGTATACACAAACTGATGAAACCTTCATGTTTCTGACTGTCAAGCAATGGTAGCGTCAGTGGCATCTGGTAGGAGAAATCTCAACATTTCTGTCCTGTCTTCACTGCCGAACAGCGATTGCACAATTGCACAATTACTATACAATTATCCTCAATTTCTGCTTAGGAGTAAAATTTCAATCATTTTTGTTTCAGGACATTCAGAATATTATAAAGACAACCAGGCTTACTATGTGTATCCAGAAGTCCTCTCTTCAACAATTTAAGCCTCATTTTATTTTAGTAGGGAAACTCGCCCTGATATCAGGTTATTTCAAAGATACAGAGGCAAAACAAAAGCAAAGAAGATTAAAAACCCAGGAAAGGTAGAATTTGGAATGTGTTTTCAGTAGATTAAAATAATTTTTGCAGAATGATCCAGTCACAACTAAGTGCACGTCAAGCAACATTTGGAAAATAACGGTGATCTTTTATCATCATTGTAAAATCCATAAAAATGAGACTTCCCAGGATACTGGCCTTTCATTTTACTTTAATTTTCAGGCAACTTAACAGTGACCTATTTAGGGCAAAAGCTTTGTTAAGGAGATAAAAGAGCAAAACTATTTGTGAAAAGAGGTGAGCAGTGAATATTTTTTTCTTTTAATATATATTTTATAGTGAAAAGTATGTATTTATTTGTAGTTATGAAAAATGCGTACTTAACAGACGTATCTAGTCTTGATATAATTATAAATTTTAAGTTATCTCAAGTATACTGTTTTAGTTATTTGGTTAAAAGGAAATTATATTTAAAATTATTTTAACAATTATTTCAAGGGAAAAAAAATGCCCAATGTTGATATTGAATTCTATGTATTTGCATTTTATAATAGTACACATTTCTCACCATTTAAAAAGAGCTTTCTATGAAGAGATGACCTAGTCATTGGACATTCTTAAAAAGAAAATTAATATGATGTCATCAGAATAACTGAACCTTGACCATTTCGCGCTGTTACCTTGATAGAACTGTTTGAAAACTAAAGGGGGGGGGGAACATACTTGACATACAAACACCCACATGCTACCTCACGTTCAGTGTTTCTCCTACCAATAAGAATGATGGATGCGACAGCTGACCCTAACCAGTGCCTTAATTAACTGGTATTACGTGATAATTAAGACTAGTCCAATTAAGTTTTAATTTAAAAAAAAATTTAGGACAGGCTCAGCCATTCAATAAAGAGTCGCCGCGGTTTGGTGTGTTTCTAGGCACAGAATATAGCAATTTACTATTGACAAGCACTAACGGACGAGGTCATTTCACAAGTATAGTGTGGACAAAGGTGAGCCGGGCAACTGATGAAATCTGTGGCCAAGGCGAAATAGCAATCTCTGAGCCAAATGGTAATAAAGTTACTGAAACGAAGCAATGTAGTTTCTAAACCGAACTGTCATGAAGGAGGATATAAGCTTCAAACGGGCATGTCAGTAGTAATTAAAATATTAGTTCTCTTCCTTTAAAAAGTTCCAAATGGCTTTAATAGTCTTATTGACGTTTTATTCAAACAGCTAACGGGAGGTGAGGGGGAGGTAACTGGGAGGACTGTGTGTGTGTGGGTGTGGGGGGATGGAGTGGGGAAGGAGGTAGAGGTTTGGAGGGAGGGAGGACAAAATCTATCAGGGCACACACTGGAATCCAGGAATGCTTCCACAAACACAGTACTATATTGCCTGCCCCAGAGTAAAAAAAATAAACAAAAAGATACATATGATACGAATGCTTGAAAAGCAATGGCTGCAAGTAGGCCATGCTTATTGTTCACAAGGATAGGGGAAGTGTCTGTGAGGGAAGATGACACATGTAAAGTTCTGGAAATAGACGTTCTCTTGAAGAGGCTCAGGTATTTTCTGTGCAAGGCTCTCTGACCGAGCCCCTCGTTGAAATGACTCATTTTTCCAGTCAAATACTCGGTCAACTGATTCAGGAAGGATGTGACTAACACGTTAGGTGAAAATATAAACGAGGCTTTAAGAACATGCATGTGCTTTTGTGCCTAGCTTTCCCCCACTGGAGAGACTGAGCTCGCCACAAACAAGAGAATAAAACCAGTAATGCTACGATGGGTAATGTTTCTGCCATTCCCATGTTGAAAGTAAAGCAGGTTGTCTATGTGTATGTGTGAATGACTTAATGAGACAGTATGGAACCACCGCTCAAGGGCTAGAAGTAATCAAAGATCATCCGACCCAGGATCCTACCTCACCGGGAGGAAGCGTGAGAGAGCTCTAAGCAGTAGTGCACATGTTTGAGGAAAAGGACTTGGACATGGAGATGGGCGGAAGTCTCCATACAAACTGAGCGCCATCCTGGGCACTCGGCTTCTCTTAAAGCCCAGTTCCCATCTGCACCACAAAACCTGGCCCTTGGAGAACACAGAGGAGGAAGATGCCCACCTTGCAGTCAATGAGCCAATGAGACGCGCTGCCCAAATCCAAATCCACAGCTTCCAGCAGCCAACACACTCCCCTGTGCAATGAAAGCTTCCTACAGAGCAGCTGTGGGCAAACTATGGCCCAGAGGCTGGATCCGGCCCGTTTGGCTGTTCTATCCGGCACGCGGAGTCGAAAGAGTGGAGGGTTCTCTTGCTCTCCCCTCCGCTCCTTCACCAGCAGCCCAAGATGAGAGTGCCAGCATGGTCAGGTTGCTTTTGTTCCGGCCCTCCGGTCCAGTTTAAAACCCATTGTGGCCCTCTGGAGTCAAAAAGTTTGCCCACCCCTGCTATAGAGCAATAGCCTTCAAACAGCGGCCACCCCATTCTGCATGGAACCTACTTTACCACAAGCTAATTGCATGTGGCCATCTTTCTCTTAATTGAAGCTCCCCTCACATTGTTCAGGAAAGAAAGGACTTATCTAGACAGAAATATAAAGCGCAAAGGAATCACCAGGGACTTGGGCCCAGGTCAGAAAATCAAGGGGACCTTCCATTCAGTGTGCAGGAGGAAAGCCAAAAGTTTGGAAAGGTCTATGATTTTTTCTGTTCCCCTCAAAGCATCATCCTACTTTACCAACGACAGCATTCCCCACCCAGCTGTGAGGAGGGTTTTGCGGACCTCAGATTGCGTTCCTCCAGAAGTCTCCTCTTGCCAGCCCCCACCCCGTCCCCGTGAAGCAAGATAAACAGCACATGCTTTTGGAAGGAGAGCTGGCTTTGCTTCCCTTATCTATGAACAAAAAATAGAATGGTGTTTTAAAAGGGGCAGACTCACCGATTTATTTTTCTCTCTCTCACTCTTGGAAGCTCCAGTGAGAAAAATGAGCGAACTATCCCGGCCAGATGTAAGTTGTTATTTATATTTCACGTCTTATTGCTTTACAAGTGTTAACATATGCTGTCATATATCAGCCCAGGAGGAAAACAATACAAACAGCAACCGAATTAGAAATGTTCAATTGCAACTAATAAACAATCGACTGTGACTGCTTCTGCGCTGTGAAGCGAACGGGAAGTATTTGTAAAAACTGCTCCCTGAAGTTGTGTGGCTGCTACACAAATTTTTAAAAAACTATGCCAAAGAGGTCACGATCAATTGGTGTTCCAGTAGTAATCAACTAGAGTTCTGGCAAATAAAATACACTCCTGATGCACAAAGCAATGGACAGCCACTGTTTCTTTGGGATAAGGGTAGCTAGCAGTCATCCATACACCTTTCCCAAACTGTGCACTCTTAGCCTGGGGGTCTATGGTCCTTAAAGAGAGCTAGAAAGTGAGATATAGCAAGGGTACAAGCCACCTGTCAGTGAAAAAAATACGAAGACTTTGTAACTTTTGGTCTGTCCCTGGTTTATTTTG
Source organism: Vespertilio murinus (assembly GCA_963924515.1). NCBI lineage: Eukaryota > Metazoa > Chordata > Mammalia > Chiroptera > Vespertilionidae > Vespertilio > Vespertilio murinus. The sequence goes on from OZ004711.1 coordinate 38,678,687, forward strand.
CTCTTTATTTTGGTAAGGCTAACAGGCCTTCCTTCGCAGGAGATAAGTCTGTGAGGAGCTGACAATCATATGCAATCTGCGTGCTGACCAACCAGAGCGTCCTCTCAAATTACGGTGTTGCACGGGCCCGGGGCAGGTGGAAATGTGTTTGTGAAAAGCGAGGCGAGGGGAGGCGCAGGCAGGCTCGCGCTGCCACCAGGAAGCAGGCGTGAGTGAGTTTAGTTCTGGGCAGGATCTCATGCTGCCTGGCTGTGGCATAAGTGTCAGCCAAATGAAAGGTTTTCTTTAGCACCAATTTTAACACAATCCAATGTTTAACTACGCCAGGAAAGGGATTTGGAGTTCTTCCTCAACACCTTAAGAGGAAGCCAACCAGAACTCAGCAGGCGATGCAGGTGCTATTTCATCTTTTACGGTCCCCACCCTCACCCTCGGGGATACCTTATTTATTCCTAAAATAAAGACCTCGAGCATTAGCTAAAGAGACCCAATGACAAGATTGCACGGAGTCAGTGTTTCTCTGTACACAATGGCTTGCCTGACTGCAAAGACCTACCCGTTTGAAATCTTCTCATTTCATACAAACTCTTTATTGCTTCACTGAAACTAAAATGCACACATTGTGCACCTGCATGCACGTGTGCTCACACACACACTCACACACACACACACGCTCACACACACACACACACACACACACACACACACACACACCATGAGGGGGGGGGGGGAAAGAGCATTCCTTTCTAACCACAGAGCGGCAATAAAATCAAATATCCCTTACACACCAAAGGCACCACCTGGATTAGAAGACGCTTGCGGCTTCCCAGAGTAAGCCCAGATAACCATAACCAATGTACATGTTACCAGACTTGGAATTCTAATTGTGTTTAATACAGTTTCATGTGGCATCAAAGTACAAAATCAATACCATTTGTCCAGCGCACAGGAAAAATGGAATCTCTAAACGGCTCTTATGGAGTAATTAAACACCTATTATTGTCCTGGCCAGTGAAACAATGAATACGATAAGATAAATTTTTGCAGGAAAATACTGCAGTGATTAATACCTCCCTACGCATTAAATAAATAAAATAAAGAAAGACTGCCTTTTGTGCAGCACTGCTGGCTGGAGAACGCGGACGCGAGGAGTAGTTGCCAGTGCCACAATAACAGGCTAACCTTGAACTGAACTCCTTTCCTCAAGAAATTAAATGCTGCAGCAGGACTTTAAATCCCCCCACTTAGAGCTCATTTGTGTGCCACGTAACCTGCAGCTCCTGAAAGGAACTCATTATCTTCAGAAGGAGAATCCCTTTATAATTTCTTTATGAATGTGTATATTGTTTCTACCAAAAAAAAAAGTATTTCAATGTCCAAAAAGGATAAGAATATTAACAGTGTAAGCAAGGCAATGAGACTTGTACCAATCAGATACGATTTCCAGTTCCAGGAATGCACGTGCAGAATGCAATCTGGTGTGGAAACCTGAACATTAGACCGAGAAGGAGGTTAGGGGGGAAACGCATATTTAGAAAAAAGGGGATTAATCGGTTAGACTGATGCTAAAGCCCCTGCTTATTCAGTTGCTGGAGTCCCTGTGTCTTTCTGGGTCTACTATGTGTCTCTCTCTCTCTCTGGCATAAGCATGAAACCCCTCAGCCATTCGATAGGCCTGAGCCCCCCTGTGTACACACACACACACACACACACACACACACACACACAAACAGACTCCCCACCCACCACATGGTTCCTCTGTCGCTTTGCTTTGCTTTCTTCAACTTAAGAATGATGCACCAGCAACAACTACAAAGTACAAAAGATGAATCTATGGACGTGGCACTCGCAAAGGGTAACCCTATTTCACAAGTGAGAAGGGACAAGAAAAGAAAGAAAAAAGGCCACTGAAGCAATAACCGCACACTGAATCACCATTAAATTGTAAGATTTACAATCCAACGCCCAGGAAGTGCATATCTAATGGGGTTTGTCCTCTAAAAGAATATAAAGTGAATCTGCGCAGCATAACACGTGTGTAGAGGATGTAGGTTTTGTTTCATCTTTTTGTAAAATTGAAAACAAAAAAGTTCAAAACACACAAAAAGGACACATTTATGCAACACCAGCAAAACCCCAGGCAAACTTAGACGCTTACTTAATTTAAATGCACTTTATATTAAGTATTCTCATTTTGTATCAACCTTAAATTCATTTCTCCAAATGCAAAGACCTATAATCAATAAGTATAGCAGGACAGAAGTCATGCCATACCCTTCAGACAGCATTCACACATGAACAGTTAAACTTTTTGAATCGTTAACTAAATTAAATTCAAAAAAACCTGTGTCCAAATGACTTGTTATAAATTGTGAGATGCTTTTTCTGAAAGCAAAAATAAGAGCTTATTAGTAGTATTGTGTCAATTAATAAAGGCAAATGAATTCTTTGATTGACAAAGTGGAGAGAATTTAAATATGATAGAAAAATATCAATAACATAATGACTATGTTCATTTTTATTAACACAAACCCCCCCAGAAAGAAACTGACTATTTTAGAGAAAAATTACTTAAAATGCTCTAATTTTTAATAATCATTAAAAGCAAGCTATTTCTCTGTGATGCTTTCGAAAGTAAACAGATTCATGAAATAATGTCCATTTTCCACCTCACGACCAACACCTAATAAAACATCTAGTCAAACATTCCCGCACGTAGATGAAATTTCAGCAAATAGCCTGTTTCTGGAAGAGGAAACTTGAAATAAGGTAGCTTCAGCAACATTACTAAAATACTTATTTTATTTAGGTGCAAAGTAGTATTCCAGAAGTCACTGTCCTTGAATGAAGTGAAATGTAAAACTCTCGCGCCAATTTTGCAAACCTATGCTTTGCTCTTCTCACCTCTCCCACACGATCTGAATTTTATTTTAAAGGATTAACAAGTAACAACACATTTGATCGGCAATGATATCCTTGTTCTTTGAAACCCCGGTGAGTCAAGTTCGCTAAAGGTGAAGTACTGGAATTATCAGGACAAGTGGCTGTGTCATCACAGCCTTCAGAAAGGCGCTCTATGGAAATACCTAAATAAACAGCAGCATGAAAGGATTTCATAGATGACATAGATACACACAGATCTCTGCACCACACACACACACACACACACACACACACACACACACACACACAGCCTGCCTCTGGTTCCTAAAAATATCAAACAGACCCACTACTGTATAGAAACCAAAAGACACCGGCAATCTCCTTTCACATTAATTTCAACGCCAATGCTAGTTTCAATGATGTACCATTTTCTGCCCTCCACCCCCGCCCCCCCACTCCTGCACTTTGCCAAGATATCTGAAAGATCGCATTCAGAAAGCAGTTGGTTAAAGCCCCCCTCTCTCTCTCTCTGCTACAGTGAGCTGGAGAATCCCCAGCATCTGATGGAGACCAGTGGACCACCTGATACTTTTTTTTCAGCGGGGTGATAAAATTAAAGGATGGCTTTGATTTGCTTGAAGGATTACTTCCTTTACTTAATTGTTTAAAGGGCACAGTATTAACACAAAGGGGGGGGGAGAGAGAAGAAAATTAAGAAGGTGACTGTAGAGCCTGAGCTAATTGCAAGCTGATTAGATTGTGCGGTGCGAGAGCGCTCTCCCTCCGCTACGTACCATCACGGGCTCTGGTCCTTTCCACCCTGCTGCTGCCGCCAACAAGCTGATTTGCTAACAAAGTGGTCAGCCCGGGCTCTCGCACAGCGGCTCACCGGGTCCACAGACGGCCGCTCTCCATGCAGACACTCGCCAGCTCCATTTTCCAATCTGATTACACGGCTCCTTGTTCCAGCAGCCTTAAACCTTCATGGCAGTTTACCAACATTTTCATCACTTTTTTTTTTTCTTTTACAAAGCACGAGCACTGATAAGCTCTCAGGTACCCGGGATTTCATAGTCAATGGCTGGCCGGCAGCCAGCCCTCCCTCGCCACACAACTGTTTCGGGCCACACAGCATAAAAGCAGACAGGATTTAGCAGACAGCTCAGGACTATTAGAATTTTGCCGTGTGGACAAGGAAGCAGCATGTTTCTGTCCATACAGATGTCGGCTGTTGTGTCTAATCACATCTAGCAAGTACAGAGACCTAATAAGCACCCTGCTTGCCCCCCTATTTCATTACCCACCCACCCACCCACAGGAAAAAAAGAGGCAATGCATAGCAAACCAATGAGCAAATGCCCAGGAATCCACTGGTGCCCTCACTAATGTGCCCAAGCAACTCTGCCTGGTAAATGCAAAGCACTAATAACTGTCTTTTAAAGTCCTGGTCTGATGACCTCCAGCAATTACCTCAATTAGCATGAAAATGATGCTAGTAACTTTTCATCAAAATCTTAAATTTTGTGGATAACACAACATAACTGATGAGTATCTTAAAACGTTGCCAATTCCCTAGAACTTAAAAAAAGAGAGAGACAAACCCAAAGATGCAGAATTGAAGCACCAAATTTATCATCTGAAGCAACCTCATGAGAATTAATCTTACTCCTTTTAGTTCCCAGAAATCACATAATGCGGCTAGCAAGAGGGCCAATGCAGTGCATCCACAATTCAAAAGTTTAAAGCAACCACCGCTGTAGCATTTCAAGTACAACACCTGTGCAACCCTTTCTCCTATGTAATATGTTTTTTAAATTCGCTTTTCCCTATAGCCTGTGGGCCTAAAATGCAAACTAAACCTGGGCCTAACATATGGATTTGAAAGTGAGATAATGTAAATGTCCACTCACTGGATGCTCCATTCAAACCAACCTCACCCCGCCCCCCAATAATAATAATAATAACAGAACTTCCTCCCACCATGGCCAATAACTTGCTAACAGAGATGATAAAAAGAAAAAAAAATGTCTTTTAATGGCTGTGGCTACTCCTGGCTCATTTCTGCATAAGATGTAACTATAATAAAAGGCGGGGAGGGGAGGGAAGAGGGAGAAGTGTCTACAGTTATGGGGGGGGGGGGACACGTACAATTCCACATGCACAGTCCCTCAGTACTCCAGCTCACCAGTGTGCTGACCCTCCGCATCGCGGAGTCATTAGCTGGAGTCCCAGCCCTGCCTCCAGGAGGGGGGATTGGAACTCACACACCCAAGTGGGGGGACTCGGGGCTTTGAGTGTGCCAGACAGAAGGGTCATTCCCCCTAGCTGAGGAGGAGAACGCTCGTCCCCTGGGCAGGGGAAGACTGGATGAGTGACTGTCGTCAGATTCAGGCAATGGACGTGCTGCTGACTCAGGAATGGATGCTGACAGCCACCCCACTCCAGTCCGGCCGCTGGGAGTGGGAGTGGGAGCGGCTCTCACCAGCAGCACTGACAGGTACACACAAAAGTTAGGGGAGGGTGGCAGAGAGAGGAAGGAGGGAACAAGTGGACAAATGCAACAATGACTCCTTCTGCAGACATATGTGTACAAGGAATAAGCATTTTTCTTATTACAGGTTGATACTGCCCAAGAGAGAGAGAGAAAAAAAAAAGATACGTTTGGGGATATGCATATTTAGAACACCCACAGGATTTCTGAATGGACTTTAAAAAAGAGGATGTGCATTTTAAAAACTGAGAGACGAGGCATGGTAAATATCCACATTCACAATTCTGCAAAAGCCCACAAACTCAGAAAGTATGCAGAGACACCCATGTATGTATTTGCATGTGGGTGGTATTCTGCATAAATGACTGTCAACTTAAAATGCCATTCTCTAATTTATATGCAAATTCTACCTCTGGTAAAATAAAAACATATTTTAAGCAGCGTATAGTGCCAACACATTATTCCCATGAATGATTCCTAGTAAACTATTTATGCCAACTGTGGGTTGGTGTGTGTGTGCGTGTTGGTTTTTTTTTTTATGATTTATTGGATGGTGAACGAAACCACTTAAACTACAGTTGTCTGTATGAATCAGTAATTTTCATGTTTCTAATTAAAATGTAAACAGCGTAATGAAGACATCAAGTTTTTAGGCAAATGTCTCTTCCAGTGCCACTTGGGGTATGGTAATTACTGGAGCAGATCTATGGAAGCTCCAGAATCCTCTAGAAGTCCAGATTAAAAGCATTACTGCTAAACCTGGCTGCTTACCCGAGGGAATAGTGTACTCTAACACATTCCCAGTTTGCTTACAGATGCACATCGGCACTACCTTTAAAACCCGGTCATTAAAAAAAAAAAATCAAAGTGGAAGATAACAAATGAAGTAATTTATATTTAAAATGTGGATTATAAAACATTTACTGGCAATCAAAATGCTGGAATTAGATCTATTTGGATTTGATTCCTTGCCATTAGCTTCTTGGGGGGGAAAAAAAAGCACAGAAAAGAAATGAAAACAATAACCAAACAGTAGACTGTCTACACTAAATGTCCCAGAGCCCAGATCCAGGCGGAGGGGAACTGGTCCCAGATTCAAAGACAACGTTCATGTTCAGGATTTATTTTGTTTACATGAACAGTTTCAATGAAAGAAGTTCACCGCGTACACATTAGCAACACTTAAAATACCCCTGGAATTAAAACATGCCATTTCCCCCTCTCCTATTTAAGAATGTAAAAGTGCCTTTGATATGAAGCTGTACCCTGTTTTCCTTCTTATTTCAGCATCCATTCCTCTGTGAAATTCGTCAAAATGTATCCTAAAGCAAACGACCTCTTGCACGTGCTGAAGAAAGACATCACCTCTTCTGCCTGCAACTGTTAATTGAACTTCTCTCTGAAGCCTGTTTTTTCCAAGTTAACCAGCAAGCTGGCTTTACATATTTACCAGCTAGCACTTGAACAGTTTTTGTTTTTGTTTTTTTTTAAATTATAATTCTTCAACACCCCTCCCTCCACACACATCTTAGAACTACGGTAGCCACAGGGGCAGCTGAGTAGTCACAGCTGACATCTGTAATAATATGAAAAGTCCAAAAATGCGTGATAAAAAAGAGGCTTCTCCTTCTCCCACCCCACCCCCAGCCCTGGACTCAAAGTCCACAGACAGACTGATATGGCCCATTTTCATATTGTTTTTACATAAATGCTAGACAAGCATGTTGCCAAGGTTTGGCTGTGGAATCAAAAATGGATAAGAAATGTGAATGTGTGCGGGGTGACGTGAGCCAGAGAGAGCGAGCAATTTTTGCACTGTTATGTTTTATTACTAAAGTAACGCAGACAAATAAATGTATATCCACCATCCTGGGGTCGGAGGGAATGTTTAATCTAAAAGCGTTTTTCTACCACTTTCCCATCTGAAAACATATAAGCTTTCCTCTTCCCCACCCCCCTCGCTGGGCTTAGAGACACAGTATTTTGGGGTGGGGGAGGGGTGAGGCATGGAGAAAGAGAGGGTTTGAAAGAGGCATATTTTGGTGATGTTTAATTTTTTTTTAACACCTCTGGGGGTTTTCCAAGGGAAAGAAAGCTGATTAAACAGGGCCAAGTGTTTTTGTCGGCGTGGGGGTGATATCATAGTTGTGTTCAGTATCAGAAGTGTTGCCAGTAAAGGCATCATTCCTATTCGCTTTGTGGCCAGAAAGGTAAACACTGGGTTGCATTGTGGATTAAAACAATAAGAAATCCCCTTCCTCCCCCAGCTTTCAAGGCCGTGTTAATCGGGTGTAATTTTTAATGAACACTGGCTGCTTGGTACCCATTCAAGACGCTTCGTTAGAAGGTTATTCATTTAAAAAAAAAATCAACGTCTCAACCATATCCAGCGGTAACCTTTCATGAAATGTAAATGAATGGTTTAAGTGAGAAGATTAATAAAGAAGGGATGTTCCAATCCCAAGCATGGCATGCTATGTATTTTTAAATTTGTCTATGCCAGATGCTGTCAGTCAGAACAAAAAACTGTCCAAGCAGACAATCTGTGCGTCTGAATGTTGATCATGTTGGAAAGTACAGGGGGGAGGGGGGGGGAGAGTGTGTCAAGGATTCATGGTCCTTCATCTTTGCAGTAGAGCAAACACGTCTCTCAGTATAGCGACAGACAGCTGCTTCCACTTTCTAATGTGCCCTAACTTAGATCACTGAAAGAATTGTCAGCACTCAGAGAAACACACAAAGATAACACAGCCAGCTGCCATGGAGGGGGAAAACAGCCCAGCTCAGAAGAAATGGGATTTGTTCCATTTGCATGATGCCGCCTCCCCTGGGTCCCTTTCTTTCAAATCTAAAGCACAAAAGACAACACTTAACATATTTGCTTAGAGATGACAACCTCATGTTGATTTCATTTGGATGTAACAGTGTCAGGATTACAGATATAAGAATATATTATATCTGTAACAGAGACTGACAAATGTACCCATCAGTGGAACTGTCTGATTCATCTGCTTATACAGCCATTTTACCATCCCAAGGGTGCCATCTAAGTAGTAACTTTAGAAGACTGAAGGTCTAATTTTATTACACCACATTTCAACCTACTAAACAATATTATTTCTAAAATAGATCATTTTTATTGGAAGTCTCCCTGATGAAAAATCCAGTAGACACCAGAGAATTTATGAACTGTAGGGGTCCTTTGAACTCAATAGAGGGCCCATTTTAAGCAACTTTTCTTGCTGGATGGCAAAATCCCGGTATCAAATAAGTGAAAGTTAAGAGGAGAATATGTTTGCTCTGAGTGCCTAAGAATACTGGTATAGTAAACAGATTTGAGAGAGAGAGGGAGAGATTGATAATATGGACAACTATAAAATCAGGCCTTACCTGGCCCGTTTGAATAAATTCTCTGTAACCACTTACTTCTGTCTATTCCATTATGTCTCCCCTCAATACAGCATCCATACTTCAATAGCAGCTATATGAATAATCATTGCCTGTCAATATCTTGTAGACATATACTCAATCTGATTTCCAGTCAAGGTATTCTCCAAGCAGAGGATAAGACAAGAGAATGACTTACAGCTGCACTGGCTAGCCAGCAGTCATTATAATGTGTACACCTTAGGAAATCACGATTCTTCTGTTCTGGAGCCTGCAAACTTTTACAAATCTCTCTTCTGTGTGACTTTCTGGATTTAGACTTTGTTTTGTAAGCAAATACAAAATAGGTGCAAGATGATTTCTTTGCATCCAATGGATGGACTCTGATTTACTTGATTGGAATGATGGGGGCAAGCACAGAGACATGAGGAGCAGGTAGAGAGGAAACAGCCATGGGCAGTAGACTCACAGACACATATACTTACACACCCATCAAAGCCAGCCCCACAGCCCAAAGCACTGACTTCCCACAACGACATGCTGGCTCCCTCTGTTCCTGCTTTGTCTACAGGCAGCTCTACTGCATGTGGCTGTTTACTGACAACAGTATAATTCACTCTTTCGGTCTTGTTTTATAAAATAGACTTAACTGCTATATGTGAAATTTCTGCGCGGCAGATGGTTACCGATCGTTATTTTCCATTTGTTTAGTTTCTAGTTAAGAACGAGGAAAACTGTGGAGTTGTGATGCAAAGAAAACTAGCAGCCTGCATGATAACCCAACCAGTGCCAGGAGATACATTTAAAAACACACACACACCGCCCTTCTATCACATAGTATATCAAGGCTAAATAAAATGCTGCGGGGTGGGTGGGGGAGACTACTCCCCCCCCCCCCATCCTCATCCATAAAGAAAAACTGCCATTTGAATAATTTATTTTATTCCTTAGTATAAGGTCCTCTAAGGCTTAGCCACTATATATATATTTTTTCTAAGTGATCAAAGTTTCTAGAAGCAACTTATTATAACCATTAATGTTTGTCATCGCCCAAGCCGAAATCACTTTCCTTACCTCTAAGTGGCCCAGTTGTCCAACAGAAAATGGGAAATGGGAGGCATTTGTGGACAAGTACCCATGCACAGAAAATTAAGCTGTAAATATCTGGACCAGGTTATTACTGGAATCTGGAAACATCTGGGGCTTCAGAACAAGCCAAGCCCCATTGCCACAATGTCCAGGTAATTGCTTAAATGATTTATACCTCGCCGCTTCTATTAAAAATGTCTTTAAAGAGAAACATTTGTAGGCTCGGTTCTGCAATAAAAACCGGTATCTGATTTCAGTTGTACAGAATGCTGTGAGGGATGCTCCATCTCTTCAAGGACACATGCATGACTAAACTGAACCCTGGACAAAGACTGCAAAGACTGCGCGCTGAGAGAAGGCATGGCCGGCCACTCACAGAAAACGTCCTCATCAGAAAAGCACGTTTTAATGGCTTGTTTGTGGTTATTTTTTTACTCTTGATCGAAAGAACCCAGTTAAAACATTCTCTTTGTGCACATGTAGCCAACACATTCAAGCCATGTCGGAGAGAGAACTCTACCTGCATATCCATTTTAAATCTCAGCTTTAACTAACTTCTTGTAAGTGATGCTTACTGATCTTGAACTGACTGAACACCACACCAAACCTATCAGGAAGGAACAGAGAAGTGCCACCTCCTGGGCTGCCCCTGGGGACGGGTAGTTAAGAATCTGGAGCAGGATTTAAATTGGCTCACTTAGGTGGTGTCTGTTTAGAGCTACCAACCGGCCCACTCAGAATGCAGTCACCTGTCTCAGGGGTTGCTTTACTGAACACACACACACACACACACACACACACACACACACACACACAAACATGTACACGCACAAACACGTACACACACACTGTACTCACTTGAAATAATTTTTAAGTTTCATTTCAGATTTTAAGCCAAGAGGACAAATATAACTTCATATTTTTAAGAACTGCCATGTCTAGACCTAACAAAAATTTCAGTTAACTAAAAGCTATCGCCTATGAGGGCAAAGGGGGGTGGGGGGAAAGAAGGCACAAGAAAACCAATGATTGGCCACTGACTTTTAACTATGCTCCTATTTTGTGGCCACCAACTTATATTGCTATTCCCTCTAGAGAATCACCAGATTTCCCTTTATAAGAGGACGAAAGGAAAAATGGCTGACATTTTAGGTGTAAAGAATCTGCATGCTCACTTTCATTTTAGCTTAAAGCTCCAAACTTCTCATCATAAACAGGGTAAGCTTTTAAATTTTCCCTTAACATTTTTATTTGCTTTAGTTTGCTTGTCGGTAAGTTACCAACAACCAATGCGTAGACCTTACTCTCAATCTCATGGGTTTTAACTTACATGTAAGCAAGTTTAACTTGCTTGAAGTTTATGGAATGGTTTCCAGGGAACCAGAAGAGTATATTTAACAAAGGAACTAAATAGATTGTTGCAGCCACACTACAAAAATGCTTTTGGTTAAAAAAATACAGTTTCGCCATCTCTGTTGTTGTACCAAGATGTACTGTGCTTCTTCACTACTGTAGCCGTTTGATGAAGATGTGCTGGCATGCAATTAACTAAGCTACATTTGTCCACTGGAGCTTACTTGAAGGCATATCTTTGTAATAATCCAGGCTCAACAATCAGCCCTGCAGATATTTTCTTCCATGTAGAGTTTATGAGATCAATCTAGATTTCAATATGAAATGGTAAGATAGCATCTAGAACTTTTCAAATCTGAAAAGCCCAAATTGGAAGAAAACTACTGAGCAAAGGTTATAGGCTTCCTCATTAAAATTGTGTTTTTGAAAGAAAGACATAGAGCCTTTGTTTTTTTGTGTGTGAATTCTTTCATGAAGCCTTATAAACAAGGGCTGCTCCCTGGAACGTTTACCTTTAAGTCCAGATACACAAATATAACACAGAAAGCTTGTCGAGTACTGTTGTCTAACTCATTACGATTTCAACATTTGATCAACTTGAATTTCCCTTAGAACATTTTGTAATGCTATTTGCTGTAATACTGGCGACAGGTTTCAGAAGGAAACTGACCCTTCCACAAGCACGCAAACCAAACTGGTAATGCAATTGAGCCAGGGTCATTGGGTGTAACCCCAGCTAAATTGTTTACTGCCCAGTATTTAGTACAACATACATTAATAGTGTCAGATACTAACTATAGGACAAAAATATGCTGATTAAAATGTAACCAAAGACTTTGACCAATGGTTCAGTTGGTGGGAGCATCATCCCATACCCCAAAAGGCTGTGAGTTCGATCCCTGATCAAGGCATGTGTGAGAGACAACCAATTGATGTTTCTCTTTCTGTCTCTCTCTCTAAAATAACTAAACATATTCTCTGGTGAGGATTTAAAAAATGTAACCAAATATATTCACAAACTACAGAGACAACAAAAGTTATATCAACTGTAGGTCAGCTAGTTGGCATCCCACACCTAATCACCACAACTACCATCATATTCCCAGGGAAATCTGTTTTGAGGATTGCCGGGCACATCTTTGCACTCTACCTATTTATTGGACAAAGAACAAAATGGGAAGACATGCCTTATGAGGTGCTGATTTCCCATGTTCAAGCAAAAGCTAAATAACCAACTGTCAGTCAACCCTACCTTGGCAAGAAGTTGATTTGGAAGTCTCCTCATCTAATATTTTATGATTCTATACTTTCAAATGTTTCTGACAGCAAACACACAAGGAAAAAAAGTTAAATATGTAGAACTTAGTGGTTGGAAGCCGTTTTAAAAATTAGGCTATAGATTTTTATTTTGTGATATCTCTAAAGATATCATTTAACTTTCTGTCTTTATAAAATACTTTAAATGCCCTCCTACCCATTTGAGGTCTTTCTTTGATAATTAAATTACATGAAGAATATAGAAATTTCATTTTAAATAAAACACACAATTTTAATACATCTCTTCCTTAAATATTTTTAAAAGGATCTTCCAACTTTTTAAAAAAAAGCAAGATTAATAAAAGATTAACCAAGTAACAGTTTCCTACCCTTTTATCAATTCAATTCACCATTTATTGAACATCTATTACAGGTCTTGTACTGTATAGGCAAAGAGGTGATTAAAAATAAAAAGGAATTAAATGTGGTTTGCTTTCAAGGAGTTTATAATTTCATAAATGAGAAATGCAAATGCCCGGCAATCTATAGTAGAAAAAATATATTATAGCAAATATTTGAAAGGAGATTTTTTAAAAAATGCTTAGGGCATATCAAGAAATAGATCCTCTGGTTTATCTATATGTCTGTTCTTGTGCCAGTACCACAAAGTTTTGAGAACAGTGGCTTTGTAATATAGTTTGATATCTGGTATTGAGATCCCTCCAACTTTGTTCTTCTTTCTCAAGATTGCTGTAGCTATTTGGGGTCTTTTTTTTTATTCCAGATGAATTTTTCGAGAGTTTGTTCTAGGTCTTTGAAGTATGCAGTTGATATTTTAATGGGGATTACATTGAATTTATAGATTGCTTTGGGTAGTATGGACATTTTAATGATGTCGATTCTACCAATCCATGAAGATGGTATTTCCTCCATCCTATATTGATATAATATGCCAATCGACTGAGTGGAACAACTATCCAGACAACCATCCAGGACTACACTATGACACCCACTGGTGCCAAGCCAGCCAAGGCAGGTGCGATGCAATTTGTCAGGGGCCTGGCCATCGCCCCATGATCACCCTGTATAAGGAGACCCAGGCCACTGGCCAGCAGAGAAACCAATTGGGGGATCCATGATCACTCCAAAGAAGGAGGTTCATGCCACCAACCGGTGGGCTGACATTGGGGGGTGGGACCTCCCTCTATGAGGGAAGCCCAGGTCCCAGTGGCTGGAGGGAAGCTGGTGCAGGCAGTTGGGGGAAGGAAGGCCTACTTTTGCATGAATTTTGTGCATTGGGCCTCTAGTTCATTTATGTCTTCCTCTATCTTTTTTCCAGCATCCTGTAATCTGAGTACAGGTCCTTTACCTCCTTGGTTAAATTTATTCCAAGATATCATAGTATTTTTTATTGCAATGATAAATGGGATTGTTTTTTTTAAAGTTTTGTTTTTTTTAGTTTATCTTTCAGTGAGTTCATTATTGGTGTATAAAAGAGCCATAGACTTCTGGGTATTAGGTTTGTACCCTGTTACATTGCCAAATTCATTTATTAAGTTTAGTTCTTTTTGATGGAATCTTTAGGGTTTTCTATGTACAATATTGAATGTACAATATTCATGACATCTGCGAATAATGATACTCTTACTTCTTTTCCAATTTGGATGCCTTTTATTTCTTCTTCTTGTCTGATTGCAATGGCTAGTACTACCAGTACTATGTTCAACAGGAGTGGTGAGAGTGAGCATCCCTGCCTTGTTCCTATTCTTAAGGGAAATGGTTTTAGTTTTTGCCCACTGAGTATGATGGCAGGGGAGGATTTGGGGAGTGAGAGATCAACCAAAGGACTTGTATGCATGCATATAAGCATAACCAATGGACATAGACACTGTGTGTGTGTGTGGGGGGGGAGTAGGGCGGGGGGTGAAGATATGTACCAGGGGTTGGGAGAATTTAGGGGCAGGTCAATGGGGGAAAATAAGATATAAATACTACTGTTTGTAATGCTTTAAACAACAACAACAACAATAATAATAAAAGAAATTGATCCGGATTAGAATGGCTCAGGGAAGTTTTGACAGATGATGCAACATTTGAGATGTCAAAGTTCTGGGAGAATTTCAACAGCTGGAGAAGAACATTACAGGGAGTGAAAAGATGAACAAAGAATAGTGAGGCATACAAGAGATAACACATAGAATTGCTTTTGGTTTGATAAAGATCTAACATATATATATCGAATGTGATGTCCCTACCTCCACTAGTGCTTAAGATGATCTGCTTGTCAGTTGATTTCTATATCTTACAAGGAAAAAAAGCATTGGCTAATCTACTTATCTCTCAAGATATAAGAATTTCTGACACATGGCTTGCAACCAATTGATAAGCATATTAATGAATGATTAACACCCCTTCTGAAGGGCTTAACAAAATCACAAATGTTCCTTGAGCTTCCTTCATTGTTTTCAAGACAATTTCTGGAATTTCTTAAAAAAACAAAAACAAAAAGTATTTTCATCAGCCGCTGGTCACTAGTAAAGTTCCAAGTTACTCAAAGTAACTAGTCATGACCAAGCAGTCTTGAATTGCATAGAACAGGAAAAAATCTTAATAGTCATTTGATCAACTTGCTTTTTGTAAAAAGTAAACTGAATCAGAGAGGTTGAGTGATTTACCAAATGTCACAAATATGATAGATTGTTGACTTCTGCTGACACTTTTCTTCCCCTCCTTCACTTTCCTGAGTTACTCTTCCAGCATGGTGGCAATGTTCCCAAGGGTCTTCATAAATTGTTGTTGAACTTTATCCAGATAATGAACTTTCTCTAGTACATATCATTAGTACCTTCAATTCTGAATAGATATCTCTATTTTTATTATTTTGAAACCAGGAAGAATGATCTTTTAAAAAGCCAAAATGTTTAAAATCTCATGCAATCTATTGATTTTTATGTAAATGTGTAAGTATCAGAGAAGTGGTTCTCAATTTCAACTTTACATCAGAACCACTGGGGTAGCTTGAAATAAATTGTTCATCCCTCAAATTTCCATTTGAGTGGTCTGGAGTGGGGCTTTGGCAAGATTTTCTTGTTCTGTTTTGGTTGTTAAGCTACAGCTATCGTTTACAAAGTAGATACAAAACTCATCAATCTTTTCTCAAATCAAATCAAATTATACATGTGTTTACTGCAGTGACTCAAGGTCCTTATAATTTTCCAAAAGAAGCTTTAAAAAAAAAGATATATCCGAATCCTCAAATGATTTTCTTCTATAACTTCATTTGTGGCCTAATCAAATTGAGTATACTAAGGTAGAAAAAAGGAGTCTGAAAAATATGAGTCAACTTTAAAGACATGTATATCCTAATACTTTTTCAAAGTATGGGGGAAAGAGTAGGGGAAATAGTTGTTTTAATTGGGATGATCACAAACTCCATATATTCAAGGTTTGATCTAGAACCTGCCATTTAAAAATTTGAGAATATCATCGGTTTAGATTATAGTGCTATGTGCTATTTAATATGTATTAGTTACTAATTCCTAATAAATAATCAGTTCCTCATATAACTTTATTAAGATTTAATTATTAAATTGCCAATAGCATTTTTAGCAAGTCACATGCAAAGAGTCCTTACCCTTAGCTTTCCTCGCCAAATTCCCTAATTAGCTTCTCTTTTAGCTATTTTCCCATTCCCTAAAGTTGTCTTTCACCTTTTGTCCATGCCCAAAACTGTTGCTATACTTTCTTCCCACTGCACAACTCAATACCCTCTTAACTAATGCAAACTACCTCCTCCTGATCTAAATATCATATTCCAATTGCTCAAGTGAAATCTGATTTCTCAGATGGTCCAGTAATAATCAGCCCTACAGATGAATACTAAAAAACAAACACCCAACCCCTTCAAACAGGCATGGGTAAGACAAGACTGGATCCCAGCAGCAGAAGGATAGACTAGAGAGCAAGGTTCCTGATGAGTTTGCAATTAGCAAAATAAGAAGAAAACCTTTTTCTCCCTGGCCTGAAGCACAAGAACACCTGTAGAGTTGGCTGGTAGAAATGATGGGTACTAGTAAACATAGAAAGTATGTGTATTTATTCTTATACACATTACAATTATATACCAGCAACTCCTCCCAGATGATAGCTCAACAACAGTGGCATTCTGGCACAGAAGAATTAATTTTAAGAAAATATAATTATATTGGGGTAAAATTCAGGATTTTTGCCCATCATTATAAAAATCCTATACCACATGTTGTACTGTTCTCACTCCATAGTTCTCAAAATAAATAGTACAAAATAGTTTCTCCTAGGTTCTTTTTCCTTTAGTGCTGAAACAAAGTAAAACAAGATAAAAATAAAACAAGCATGAATGTCTTGTATACATGCCTCACGGACTTATTGAAAGACCACGTGATAAAAAAAATGTTCAATATTACATTTCTCCTGATATCTTAACTGCTTAAATGTTATTGACAGAGACTTTAAACCTATATCCAAAAAAGTTTAAAAAATCCCCAAAGGAATTTTGTATATTTACTGAATTTTTTCTTTCTAGAAAGACACTAGCTCAGTCTAAGCATCTATTTCTGAATAAGATTCTTTAGTGCTATACTATCTTGCCACCCACAAGTGAATTCATATTGATGGCTAGTTGATTACTACTCTTAAAATTATATAAAACATATTTTTCCAATTAGGAAACACATTTAAATGTACATTCTGAGTACATTTAAAATCTCTCCAGGGGAGAGGTGGGGGGGGGGGGGGAGAAGCACTCTTCATGTAGAGATATAAAATTCCAGAGCTGGTGATATTTTATCCTTTCAGTTTGTCAGACAAGGATACCGGCCGTTCAGGGCTATATTTGGGTCATATCAGTATTCCACTCAAAAATGTTGCTTAATCTCCTGAATAACGCAAATGAAAATGCCTCGTTAAAGGAGAACTTTGCACCAGCACAACAGGCTAAGATACCACGGAAGAGGGGAGCGGGGGATTAGACCCACATCTTTTGTAAATTGGGCCTAAAATTGACTCCAGATTTGTGACTCATGAAGGAAAAGTCAGTTTTAATAGAGATTACTTTAAAAAGGAAAAAAAAAAAGGCTATTATTCTTAACAAGTTACATACTGGGTATGATTCTTTAAAAATGACTCATAAAATATCTTTTTAAGTACTTAAAGTCATGAATATGTTCTACTCTTTTACCTCTGCTGGAATGTAATTTTTCATTTG
Source organism: Vespertilio murinus (assembly GCA_963924515.1). Classification (NCBI taxonomy): domain Eukaryota; kingdom Metazoa; phylum Chordata; class Mammalia; order Chiroptera; family Vespertilionidae; genus Vespertilio; species Vespertilio murinus. Next base: position 38,696,389 of record OZ004711.1, read on the forward strand.
CCAGGAAAGGATACATTTTCTAACTAACCCCGTTAACCTAATTACTCATAAAGAAATACCAAAGGCGTCTCTGACATCCACACCTTCACAAAGAAATGTATCTGTGCGCATGCACACGAGCTTATTCCATCCACGTAGATCATTATTAAAAAAAAAACTATAATTTTTATCTAAAAGATTCCTTCTGGTACATGTGTAATTTTTAGCAGCAAAATGTATCAGAAGCATGGAAAGTCGGCAAACATAAGACTGCCCTACCCATATTATGATTTCTTCATCCATATCCTTAAATTCAAAATATTGACTTAAGCTTAAAAGAATAATAGTACTCTGTTTATTTAGTTGTCTTTGTGTGATCTTAAATGGGGATTGAAATGAAAATGCCTTCTCTCTTAAAGGGAACCTTTTGTCCTACTCAGATTAATTATCTTGTAAGATTAAAATCAGTGAATCATACCTAATTAAGATTTATAATTTAACATCATTCCAGCATATGATCTAAGAAAAAGGGTTTACAATCTTCAATTTGAAGTGAAAAGTGAGAAGAAGTGAAGAGAAGAGAAATAAAACAGTTATTTGGGGCATACCAATGCACTATATTGCCACATATTTACCCAGATTTCTGGTTTAATCTGTTTTCAAACCAAGCACTTAATGTGAAAACAGAACATACTAAAGGGTAGAAGTCAGGTGGGGGAAAAAAAGGGTTCCAATTTAAATTATACTATAGAGTTTGTAGATAGCTTATACAACATAGAACATTTTTTTGTGTATTGTGGCTAAACTGCCTATTAAAATATTTTGACTCTACAATGTCTTTTAATGCAAAAGACTCCTAAACTGTGGGGTGGATTTATAATTAAATAGGACACTTGTAATAGTTATTTCCAATCCTCCTTTCATTAAAGGGTGTATCACCTGAGAAAGTAATGCCTTGTTAGTACACAGGGCAAAGATTTTTCTTCTTAGAAGGATATATATATATATATATATATATATATATATATATATATATATATATAGTATTTCTCTCCACAATGTCTAACAAGGCATTCAAAATAAGTTCAATATTTTTTTCTTCTTCAGAAATACCTTTAAAACCCCCCACTCTCACCCAGTCTTGGCTCACATAAATGGACAGTGACTTTTCTGAGGTCTTTGATATTTCTCTTCCTGGCAGAGTCATCTGATGTGAGAAATATCTTTTTGAAAATAAACGGCACAACTTCAAGTGCCCTCAGATCCATCGCTTGCTGGACATTCCACCGTGTCTCCGTTTTGATTTGAAAAAGCTGCTGGACTTCAGATTTCAGTTTCAGGTATCTCAATGCAGGCTTGATCTCACTGAGGAGTGCCTTGGGAAGCAACAATGCGGACGTCCTGTCCGCCCCTCAACGCAGAATGCCCACACCCGCGGGGAGAGGAGTCACAGGGGGCGGCTGCACGGTTCCATGGGAAGGGGCTTATTCTGATTCAAGCGCAGAAACCCCGATCACAAACTGAACACACCGTACTGCGACGTGAAGGAAAGAGTTACATGTCGTCTGCATCACAGCTGTCACCACCTGTTTATGTAACGACAGTGCCGCTTCCTCATGTCAAAATATCAATACTGTTACCATGATAACGAGATGGCTATTTGCGTTTGCCCCTCGTCCCCGACTAGCGCTCAGCGAGTAGGGTTCTTATTTTGTAATAGTCAGGATTTTCCGTCTATAGATAATTTAGGACTCCACGTTAAAAACAAACAAACAAACAAAAACTTAGTTTACTTGTGCTTGAAAACAGGTGTGCTAGTGCTGGTGCGTGCCAACAGAGAAACTGCGGGGTTCTTACTACAAATCTTATTAAAATCCCCCCCCCCCCCCAACCACCCCGTGCCTGGGGAATATTCCTCGCTAAGCTTGCACCTGTGTGCAAACAATTCCAAAACACAGCCCTTCTCCTAAGAATATTTGCAAAACTCGTGTGACATAGGGGAGCGCATACCAGACCAAAAAGCAACCTATTGAGATAAAGGAAAACATTTCAGTCGCCACTTCATGGACGGAAAGAGGAGGAGATACCTGAAGGTCCATTTCCCCATCGACACCCTCGCTCCGCCACCTCCAGTATCTGTCTCTTCGGGAAGGGGCCCAGGGAATCCTGTGCAAGAGCCTGTCTCCAAGTGGGAAACCTGTGGCTTCCATAAGGCAGGCCCCCACCCCGGACCAGAGTGTGGGGGTGGTGGCGGCAGGGCTAGGGACTCCTCTGCAGGCCTTGGGGTCCCTCACGGAAGGGCCTGCGCTTGTTCCCATGCTTCTTAGTCATTTTTGAACAAGGTGCCCCGCGTTTCAGTTGCACACCAGGTGCCAGGATTGCATAGCCAATCCCTGGTGAAAGTGACAACGTGTGTTCCGGTAAAGGTAATGAATCAAAAGAACAGGGGAAAAAAAGAAAAAAAAAGTTGACAGCAACATCCAGAGACTCGGGGTTTCACATTACACTACTTTGAAATTTTTATTTTGAATTTTGCTGTTTCCGTGACTGATAATTCCTCAGGAACTGCAGCCTGAAAGTAGAGGTCACTCATTTTCAGAGGAGCGTACTGTCACATGTGCATGGCAGTTAATCAATTGTCAGCTGCTTAAAAAGCCTCCGATTGACATAAGGCAAACAGTTGAGTAGGGGGAAAGAGATTTTTTTTTTTTTGTGAGTGAAGTAAAATGCACTTTCTTTTCTCTTACTTGAAAAATAGATCCACAAGTGGAACAGAAGAACTCTATTAATTACCAGCTGAAATCAAAACTCACAGGGAAGGAAATGAGGAAAAGCTACTTTCAACATTAAGATACCAGGGAAAAGAAAACATTTTATAGGTATTCTGTTGTTAAAAAAAAAAAAAAAAGATTCTTTGTGAGTGATAGATCACCAATAACTTTAAATTGAAGCTAGTTGTCACATGAAAATGAGAACAAAATCCTAGCAGCAACAAAGTTTCCAAGATAATATTTTTAAAAATATGAATAAATAATAATTCTACTTTCAGGAGCTATCAGTTTCAAAAAATGCTTGGAGGCAGTGATGACTATCATTTCTTTGTGAAAATCATAGCAGCTCACATAGAAGCAAACATATCCCTTATACCTATATTGAACATAAATGCATCTGCATTGAAATTCCCCCTTGCATGTGCTGCTTCTAATATACCCCGAAACAACAGCCCACCATATGCAACATTAAGCAAAGTGTCAATATTCAAGTAACAAGACAGCGAGCAGATTGGTTGCATAAACTATGTAAATATTATTAACAGAAAGTGCCATATGATAGCTGATGTGCGGATGGTTTCTGATCACCTATCTGTCCCGCCGCCTCAGTCTCTGAGCTGAGATTTCCTCAACAGGTACCGCACGCATGTGCCGTGCGGAGGCGGCTGCCCGAGGGAAGCAGCTCTCCCACCTGCTTCCCATTCGCTCCAAACTTACCAGGACGATGTATGCTTACCCTCCTCTGGCCCACCCCTTGTTCCCACTATCTGCATTTCCTGCAGTAAGCATCCCTCAAGCACAATTGCCATCTAAGTAATAACACGGAAAATAGCAAAAGGATCACTAATGGACAATCATGTCAGAGCACCTATGCTTGAAATGTCTACCATAAATTGAATGAAAAGTTAATAACAAAAGTGCAAGAGTAGAAAAAAAGTAATAAGATAAAATCCAACCATGAACAGTACTTGCTACACAGAAATTTGTTTTTAATCTTTGGGGGAAAAAACCCAAACTGTTTTAATAGAGAAAAACTAAAAACTTTACATGGAGTTTGTGTGTGTGTGTGTGTGTGAGAGAGAGAGAGAGAGAGAGAGAGGGAGAGAGAGAGAGAGAGAGAAAGAAAGAGAGAGAGAGAGAATTGAAAGATAGAATAATTTTTGGACTTGCAGTCTTCTTAGTAGTACCTAAAATATTTTCCAAGTTTAAATGATTTTAATAAAACATTAGCTCTTGTGTATCCCAAAAGAAAGCGATAGTTATATTAAAATTTTCATTGAAAACAAAATCCCCATTGTTTCCTGTGCCTCTTATTTATTCCAGTGTATCAATGACTCGAGATATAAAAGCAGATATACTGATTAATCCAGGCTTATTGATCAGTATTTCACACAAATGTCTGCAGCACAATTTTTCCCCATCAAGAATTTATAAATCAATTTAAATTCCTGGTAATTAAATTTGCTAGCTCTGTAACAGCAAAGGTGGCACTTTATGTAAAAGCAGTATGTGAAATCTGTACTCAAGACTATATTGATCAAAGGCAAAACAGCAAACATTTCTATTAAACCGGATTCTTAGGACCAGACTAGGAAGTACCAAACCTCATAGCCTGCAATTGTTTCAAGTACACCCAGCAATTCTGCTGATTTGGGACCAGTGAAACTGATTACTTAATGGGGCAATCATTCCAGGCATCCAAACAGACAAAAATAGAGAATCATTAGCATACCCATCTTCACCTTGAGATAAAAAATTTTGAAAAATGTTGCAGACATTTAAGCTTTTGGAATCTGACCCCATACTTAAACTAAGGAGGGGGAAAAACAATCTAAAAAGTGACAGCCAAAAATTCAGGGGGAAAAATAATGTATTTATAATTATATCATTCATTTATCTTCTCAGCTAATATTTTCAACTATCTTAGAAATCTCAAGTTTTATACAGACTTTCTCCATAGATTCTTGGAAGAACTACTTCTTTTCTCCCCTCTGGCCATACTCTTGTGCTATTAAAAGTAATTAATGAAATCTCTGCTCTCTTGTATTTCTGTCATAAGTACCTGCCTACAAAGAAGATTTCCAAAATTCCTGCCCAACACGAATAAAAGCACACAAAAAGATTTTCTATTTATGGGAAAATAAATGATACTGGAAACTTAGCCACAGAAGTCTTTAATATAACTAACACACACACACACACACACACACACACACACACACACACACTATGTTTTCACTCAGAAGACACCAGAGACAATTTTAAGAATTTCAGTGATCTGGTACAGCCAAGAGAAAGAAAACTATTCTCTGTTTTTTTTGTGTTTTTTTAAGTGAATCCTGAAATAATTCCAAAGAGGCCCTACAAACTGTCTTTTTAAGAGAAGAGAAAAGCAAGTCAACTCACATATGCAGCTTCCAAACAGAAGTCTTACCCTCTTCCAGGAAAACAACAATGAGACTTTATTGCCCTGCTATGATTCTTTCATTTCAGACATGATTAATTAGCAAGTATTACACTTCCCAAAACTCCCACCACACTCTTTGTGGTCTATCATCCTGGTTGTTGATAGACCCATATGAAAGAGCAAGTAACCACCAGCGGAAAAGACAAGTATCCAAAAAACTCTTCTCTCACATCTTTGCCTCCCAAAACGAAGCAGGCTGCTTTTAACAGCTCTCTCTCTCTCTCTCTCTCTCTCTCTCTCTCTCTCTCTCTCTCTCAGAAATAAAGAAATCACATTTTTTTAAAAAAGTAGTCATTTTCTTAACAATACCTTTTACCATCTGAATAAGGCATGCAGCATAGTCAGTATTCCAGAAAACCTGGCACATTTAACCTGCTTCCTACCTCCTCTGTTTTTAAGCTGAAGTTCTGAAAGCCTGTGAGTCCATGTAGTTTATGTTGGTAACCATCCACATGCACAATTCGGAAACAATAGAGAGAATGTGAGCAAGCATGTTTGGGGGGATGGATCTTATAGAAAAAAAAAGTTTATTTTCCAAATAAAAGCTAACATGTCACACATGCAGTGGAGATAGGAAATGGAAATAAAGGACGGAAAGAAAAGACAAAAAGAAGAGGCAACTCTACAATGCGAATGAATGTAAACTCTGATCTCTGCACATTACTCCAAAACACCCTTTCAATATAATTTTCCCTATCATCACCAAAATGCAATCAACTTTCAAACTGTCCATGTGAACCAAGAAGCCAGCCATAGCTGAATGAACTATAAATACATATTTTAACCACCAACCATTTATAAAGACTCGGGTTTCCCCCTTCAACTTTTTAACTGTTGTGTCCAAAAAAACAACAACAAAAACTTCACACATCGTACAATACTAATAAATAGATCTTGGTTCCAGGAAACATTTTTTAAAAAAATCTATTCTGGTCCAAATACCCTTGCTTTTTTTTTCTTTTTTTCTGTTGTATTAAATTTAGGATCAAAAACATCAAAGCAGCTTCCACCTCGGACCTAACTTTTCGGGGATCAATGTGACAAGGCAGTCCCTGATAGATGTTTCTCTTGATAAACGACTTGTTCAAAAGAGACATTGTAGCTTTCATTTCCTGACCACAACACGCTTTTAATTTGCAACAGCAGAGCTGCCAGAGTGTGAGCACTTGCCCACTTTCCAGCCTTTTAGGTTTGTAGCTCTGGTTCCTTCAGGCCAAACATCTGAGACCAAAAAAAAAAAAAAATCTAAAAATAATCCGAGTAGTAGAATGACAAAATAGGAGCCGCTAACGCCACTTTAGACACATACACAAGTGCCTACTTGATAGATAAGAGACATAAACTTTTTCCTCCCCGAATTCTAGCGTAGGATAACAAGGGTCCCGAGTGAACATCATGTGCACAACGGGCATTTAGCGCTCAGGGAAATAAATTATGTGACTATTATTTAATAGCAAGCAGAGCCTGGGTGGGGGGGGGGGCGATTTACACACTCAAATCTGGTGCTAAATGCCATGAATTATACCGTTGCCTAACCCAATGTGTGTTTTTTTTACATATCATTACAATGGTTATCGTTACTACGACCCAGAAATCACATTTAAGTATCAATAAGGTAAACAGTCAAACCATCCAATTTCTGCTCTCGGCACATTGTCTGAGCTCCGATTTAAAATTTATAAATGTAATATCCTCCTCATCACAGGCAGCAGCCCAATCTGCTCTGAATATATATTACAGCTTTAACATCACAGAGGGAAATCGCCCATCTGGCAATCCCATTCGCTCCAACAGCTCCGGGGGAAAGAAAGCTGTGCTCTCTCCTCCTCAAAACATTTCTCAGGGCAAATTATGTGCATCTAAAATAAACAGTCTCCTTATTGATCGCTTCAAAGTCAACAAGTTCCAAATGCAAAATTCAATCAAATCCTCTCTATTGGGGGAAGAGCGCTGTGTGCTTAGCTCTCTAGTCACCAGAGTCCAACCAGAAGTGTATGTCTCGCCACGCTGGCTCCTGCAGCAGCCCCTCTCCTTGTGTTCACATTTGTGTGATGGGAGAGCAGTAACCACGGCCACATCACAGCCCCCTGGCAGCTCTGCCCCACTGCTGTGTGTGTCTTTCCCCTTCTCCCCTTGCCTTCTTTCTCTCTTTTCAGGAGGGGGAATGCGTGGTCCTGGTGGTCGGGCCAATGTACCAAAAAAGAAACAGGGTAGAGTGGACATACCCTTTGGTTATGCAAAATACTTTTAACATCTTTTTGTTGCTGCTGTTGCCTCTTAGTCTTAATTGAACATCACAAAGTGTACACACACGGCATGGTCACAAGAGCTATTGAAAACCCCCTCTCACTCCATCTATCTGACCCTTTTTTCTTTTTTTTTTTGTAAAGAAAGAGGAAAGAGCGATTTCAAACAAAGTCAATTTCAGTGCCTGATTATTTAATTCTGTCACAGGTTAAAAGTAAAAAGCGTTGACAGGCAGACAAGTGAATGGCAAGCAAAGAAAAAAGAAAAAAAGAGAAAGAAAAAAAAACTGCCCCTGTTCCTTAAAAGGCATAAGCACTTTAAGCCACAAAATATATTTTTAAATTCACGTGAAAGCTGTCCCTTCATAACTCACCCCCGAAACAGACACACACACACACTCAGAAGAACTGATTACTCCACCAAGAGCAATCATTGAGAGAGCCCATAGTCCAATTGCATTAATAGATTGAGAGGAAAAAATTCACCCAGTTCTGTGTGTGTACATATATATATAGATACATACTTTCATTAGTAAGCAGTCTTTCTCTACACTCCCGCCCTCTCCCCTTTTCACCCAGCCCCCTCCCCAAAACCCCACACTGAGTTTCACTAATTTACATACCATTTGACTTCAGTGGTTACACAGTGCATTACTAGTAACATGCAACTTTGGGATTACAGCTAAACCGATAAAAGTGGACCCCAGTAATCTATTACTCAAAACTGAAATAGATAAACATGTGATAGCAAAAAAAAATAAAATAAAATAAACAAGCATTCTGAGAGATTAAAATACACATTTTTAAAAAAATGAATTATATATCATGAGCATCTGCTTCCCAAACAGGGTCTCCCATGGTTTGATCATGCCATTTTACTTTGTCTTTCCTATTTAGAGGCAAAGGAAGTAAATTCCAAAACTGACATACCATAAACACTGGTGCTACTGATCATTTCTTGCTGGCAGCACAAAAAGCTGAATTGGATTTCTCACAAGCAGGAATTCCAAAGGTTGCTTTTCATTAAAGCCACTTTTCCTCTCAGCTATCAAATGTCACTGCCTTGAAACGTGGGCCCTTTCGTCAGGTATTCATTTAACCTACATGCATATAATTAAGGGGGAAAGCAACATCAACAAAAAGGGGATCTCAGATCACAGGAGAAGAAAGGGGGAAGGAGAAAGAAAAAAAAAAAAAAAGCACATGACCAGGAATGCAAGTCCATGTCAATTTCACTCACTCCCATTGAAACTAACAAGAGCTGCGGGAGGACGGTAATAGGATCAGTGGATTGTATATACCATTAAATTATACATCTTTCTCTCCCGGCCCCGGCCAACAATACGCCCACCACGCCGCTGTACCCCCTCCGAGACGAGGTGCTTACATTTTTCCTGCAACCGATCCCCCGGCATGATCACGTCCCCCGGCCGCGAGAGGGTAATTCAACCTCAACTTTCTGTGTGTGTGTGTGCGCGAGATTCTTATTTACACTTCGTATTTACTTAGAAGTTAGTTCCCGAAGAAAGTCTAGCCCCACCCTATGGCTCCGCTTTCTTCTTCTTATTTTTTTTTTTTTGTGTGTAGTGGTGTTATTTATTTTGGAAGTAAAAAAAAAAAAAAAGATAGTCCATAAGTAAGCACAAGACAGCGGAAAAGGAGATTCTTGCCATCGCGGACTCTGAATCCCACACTATTGTCACAATGATTAAGCAGCGGGGGGAAAAAATTAAATTAAAAATTAAAATAAAATAAAATAAAATATGCATTCTAACGTTCCAGGGCTACTTTGTCCGGAGAAATTAGAGACAGCAGGTTGGCGTACCGAACAGAAGCGAGGGCACATCCAAGTGAAATGCTCACGGCACCCCTCGAAGGTCCCTTTTCAGTGCAAGGTTCTCGGATGTGTGCATAGAGTCTTTTGAAATAAAACAAACAAAAAACAAAACAAGAAAGAAAAACAAAACACCCCAACGCACCCAAAGCAGAGGGTAAGCAAACTACGGAGCCCCTCTTACCTGCACGCGCGGGGCGAGGAGCCGGTGATAGGTTAGCGTGGCATCGATCCGCCGCCGCGTCCGCCGGTGGATGGAGGCGAGGGTTAAGCGGGGGTGCTGCCGAGGGTTTGAAATCATTCCAAGTTTTTGAAGGGAAGACGGACTGCAGCCTCTGCCATGTTGGAATTTCAAACCCAAAACAGCTGCTTGGAAGGAGCCAGCGTGCCAGAGGCGGGGCGCAGGCGCAGAGCGCCGCCGAGCCAAATTCAAATCACTTTCACACCGAGAGCCAAAGATCAGCTTTCAAAGGCGCGGGGGCGGCCGGCGCGCAGCGGAGCGGGGAGCGGGGAGCGGGGAGCGGGGAGCGGGGCCGGCGGCCGCCGCCGGGAGAGGCGGGCCGAGGGCCGGAGGGAGAGCGAGCGGCGCCCGGAGCCCGCGGCGCGGCCGGGGCGGGAGAGGGAAGAAGCGGGAGGCGGGCGGGCGGGCGGGCGGCTAGAGGCGCGCCAGAGATTCCCGGGCGGGGAGGGCGCAATGGCCGCGCCGCGCCGGCCGGCCGGCCGCTCGGGTCATGTTACACGGCCCCGGCCCCGGCGGCCGCCCAGCCGCGCCGACGACGACGCGCTCCCGCGGCCCGGAGGGGGCCCCGAGGTCATGATGACGCGCGCGGGGACCGGAGCGCCCTCGGCCCGCGCTCTCCGGGCGGAGGGGGAGAGGGGCGCAGAGGAGCTGGGGGTGGAGGGGGGTAGGGGGGGTAGGGGGAAGGGGCCTTGCCTTCCCACGCCGCGATCCTCCGGCCCGTGCGCTCCCCGCCGGCCTCGGAGGGCCGGGGGACCGGGATGCGAGGCTCTCGGTGCCCGCGGGTCCCTCCCCGGCCGCCCCCGGCCCCTCGCCAAACAGCCGCGGCCCGCGCGCCCTTCCCCAGCCGGACCCGGCACCACCAGCCAGAACATGACTGCCTGCCTGCCAAGGAGAGGCAACTTTGAGGTGGGGGAAACCGAGTGAACCCTGTTGTCCTCCTCCGCCTCCCAGCGAATAAATAAAGCCCTAAGTGTCTAGGTGTGCGGTCCACGCTCCAGCTCCCCGGCCGGCCGGCTCCCCTCCCTCCCTCCCCCAGGCGGCTCGAGCGGGGGAGCACAGCGCCCGGGGCCCGGGGCGGGCTGCGAGTGCAGCAGGCAGAGGCATTAGGGCTTCGGCTTTCCCAGCCCCCCCCCCCTTCTGGGGAGCAATCTGGGGACCCAGGAGTGGGAAGAGAGAGAGTAGGGGCTTTGTCGTGCTGGGAGCCGAGGAAGAATGAAATGTGCAGTTGAGTGTGTTGCTCGCATCCCAGGGAGCAATGCAGGGCCGATTGTGTGTTGCTGAGATAGCCTTTTGTTCGGAGCATAAGGTTTAAGAGACGCGCACGTTTTCCTGGGCTCTCTGGCTAGATGTAAATGCGCTCGCATCCAGATGCTCACTGTGGAGGGTAAGCTCAGTTGGCTTACTAATCACCCCGCCCCACCACCACCCCCCCCCCCCCCAAACAACCGGGATCGTTTGAATGGAAACCTCATTCAGACTTCTGGGGCTTCTAGTTTTTTTTGCCTTCAGCCTATTTCATTCTAGGCTAGCCAACCATCCAACTGAGATAATAAAGCAAACAATAACATTTGATCATGATGTCTATGAGATAATGTGTGCCCGGTGAAGTTCTTTAGGAATTGTAATGAGAAAGAGAGTGAGTGGGATCATAATTTCTCTTTTCATTAAACAGGACTTTAAGAGATACATGGTTAAGTTTATCCTTTGGCCTAGTGGACATCCAGTCCTCTGTATTTTAAGGCAGCTTGAGAATGAAAGGGGCAAATTATATATTCGACCAGAGGCTCACGGAGCTTGAAAATGTTACCTTTGATGGTTGGGACAGAAAATATACTTGTTTAGGACAAACTCTCCTCGCATTTTCCCTGCTTTTCTGCTGTAGATTTAAGACACTGCATTCTGTCTCTCCGTGACGAAACGAAGTGTTTTTAAAATCCAGACATGTACTTGGAAATTTCCTTCTCCTGTTGTGAATTTCTTACCTTCCGCAGCCATTGAATGGATGCATTTAGCTAACAAGATGAGAAAGGATAATCATTTTAGTTAAATCTAGACAGATGCCAGCATTTAAAAGACAAAAGAAAAGTGATTTAAGATCTCACCAAATATTTCTAAGGAATGAGATTTCTCTTTGGAATGAGTTTGACCTTTCTGTGCATTTTTTTTTTAAACCAGGCTTCAAAATAAAACAGAAGAACTTTATTCTGATGTGACGGAGAACAGTGAAGCCCCTTTAGTTATATTTTACAAGATATCTTTGAAAGTGATATTAGGAAAAGTTACGCATTGGGTTTCACCACAAAGCAATAAGTGTGGGAGAATTTCTATGGGTCACTGTTGGATGGAGCACACATGAATTAAAAAGAAACAACAACCGTGAAGAGCTTATGATTTCCCTTATTGCCATTTGGAGAATGAGGACAAGCGGTCCTCTGGACACAGCAGATGCTCTGTGCAGTTCAAGCAAAACCACGCTGTCCTTGTTCGTTAAAAACATGTTCGAAGCACATCCACCTTTAACACTAAATCCTAGCATTGAATTCACAGTTCTCCGTGTAAACCAAAATACTGAATAAAATATATATGTAATGGGATGTCCGCTGAATAGAAACAATGTATTTTGATGATTGACGTAGAGCAATTCATTTTCAATATCTAAAACAAAATAAGCCTTACTTTTAAAAGGGGTCAGGAAGAAGTTTGGTTAGCAGGAGTTTATTAGTAAAGCAGTACTTTTTTTTTTCAATTCTCAGGTTCATTTGAAGTACAGCTTATGAAATCTATCATTCAATATACAAATGAATATAATTAACTTTGCAATCAAAGAAAGGGAAACTATTTAAGAGTCCTGTATGGCCTGGGGGAATGTGGCTCAGTGATTGAGCATTGGCCAATGAACCAGGAGGTCACTCTTCAATTCCCAGTCAGGGCACATGCCCAGTTTTCAGACTCCATCCCCAGTAGGGGGCGTGCAAGAGGCAGCCAATAAATGATTCTCCCTCATTGGTGTTTCTATCTCTCCCTGTGCTGTCCTCTCTCAAATCAATACAAAGAGTACTGCATGTATTTATGCAGCGTTTAAAATTGTCCAAAATTGTATGTACTCCTGGGAAATAAGGCTTACATAATAGAATATACCTTATAAGTTTTGTATGACTAATAAGATTCAGAGAGGAGTTTGTCATCCCACCATTGCTAGTTTTTTTTGTGTGTGTGGTGTGTTTTGTTTGTTTGTTTGTTTTTGTATATGTAGTTTGCTTTTGTCCATTTACTTTTTTCCAAAGTAAGATAAAACTTAATTTTATTTTTTGAAAAGCTTCATTTTTTCTGTTGAAAAATTAGCACATTTTTAAGGGTTTTTTTTTGGGGGGCGGGGTTCAATAAAACTATCTTTAATAAAGTAGTATGATTAATTACCATTTTAATAGTCATCATATCTTATCTACACTTAATTTTTAAGCTTTTACTTAAAAAATGTTTTTGGTTGTAACTGAAAATCTACCCCTCAGTATATTTTATGAAACTTGTGATGATATGAGAATAAGAAATTCAGTATTTAAAGGAAGTTGATTGATTAGTCAAGGAAAGAGTTAATTCAGTGGGGAAAAAACTGACTAATTTTTTTCCTGCTGCATTAATCACCTGCTTACTTCTGTTTAAATATTTTTAGTGTAGAGAGAACAAATATAATGAATTTCTAATGCACATTATTTCTTTGTTTTATAAAGAAAATCAAAAGAAAAAATAAGCATTAACTATTCTTGTTTTCCTTCAGGAGGAGTGTGTGTGTGTGTGTGTGTGTGTGTGTGTGTTCTCTCAAGCTAACTCAGAGAAGAATAATTCTACTTTTTCCTGTTCTTATTCTACACATAGCAGCAGCACCAACCACAGTGAAGGGTAAGGAAATGAGCAAGGTGATATTGAATGTGATTTTGCAGATGACCATATGCTTGTCTGCACTGAACTAAGGATAATGTGACCCAGGTTCGACAAGGAGATGTGCTTTGCCTATGTCAGGGGAGAAGAAAAGGAAAGCAAGCAAAAACATTCAGGTGGACAGAGCATAGAACAGAGATGAGGGTGACAAGATGCTTTAAGAAAAAACAAAACAGGTTTTAGGGAGCATTAGTGCTTGGTTTTTAATGAAATGCTAAACACAAGATAGTTTGCTTTTTAAAATACCACTTTATAGTTTCAAACTCAAACATTAACTATTTTGATAAAGATTAAACTGTTAATATCTTCTTCCAAACAACAGTATCTCAAAGAAATCTTCTAGGATCTTGTAGTTATTTATTAGACCTAGATGTTTTTTGTCATATTGCTCACAAAATCTAAAAGGGGTCTTACATACTGCAAATTACTGACTATATATATATATATATATATATATATATATATATATACACATATATTTAAATGTTTCCATGCAATTGCAATTTAGGACTTTTCATTTGCACTTCAATTCATCTAAGACTACTAAGAAGTCCTTATTTCTTCCCTTCCCCCTCCAAACATATAAACAAAAAAAAACACAGCAGAGATCTTGACCTCATTTGAGTAAAATTACTCAATTTGTTAGAATTACACTTGAATACAGATACTGTCAAATGGTATTAGGGTGGTCCATATATCTCCTTCAAGATCTAACCCTGCAGTGGAGAGACACATGAGAAAGCCTGTGAGAGGTTCACTGGAGATATGTTTTGGTTGTGCAGAAGTGTTTTCTTCTAATAATGTGAGGGTTATGGATTTTTTTATTCATTCTTTAAATGGTGGTAGGTTTCATATATTTGCTGCAGCCTCTGCCTGATTTTTCATGATTCTCAATTTCATAGGGAACTTACTATAGTAGAAAGTATTGCTAAAAGTATTGCTCCCTCCCCCCATCCCACCCCCACCTGGCCCTAGCTGGTTTGGCTCAGTGAGTAGAGCATCGGCCTGCAGACTCAAGGACCCCAGGTTTGATTCTGATCTAGGGCATGTACCTTGGTTGTGGGCACATTCCCAGTAGCGAGTGTGCAGGAGGCAGCTGATTGATGTTTTTCATTCATTGATGTTTCTAACTCTCTATCCCTCTCCATTCCTCTCTGTAAAAAAAAAATCAATAAAATATATTTTACATAAAAGTATTCCCCCCCCCAAAAAAAATTGCAAAGGATTTAAAGAAAATAAACATTAACCACTTGTGGATGAGATGAGATAAATATAGTTCAAAGTGAATGTTGTAAGTGACTCATAAAGAGATTCTGGCCAGAAGAAGATACGGATTCTTTCATGCAGAAGAGAGCAGTCTTCCTGGCTGTGGTAGTTTTAACCTTTATGCTCCAAGGCAACAAACCACTTGGAGTTTGCAGATTCCCTGCTGTCTGTCCCCTGAGAGCCCTGCTCTTCATGGGGCCCTCTGGTTTCCCTCCTCTCTTCCCAGGAGACTTCCAGGCTTTCCAGGGTCCCTTCAGTATCTTTCTCCTGCACCTTCACATCATTTTATGTTTTATTATTTTAAAAAATATATTGTATTGATTTTTTTATAGAGAGAAAGGGAGAAGGATAGAGAGTTAGACACATGGATGGGTGAGAAACATCGATCAGCTGCCTCCTGCACCTCCCCACTGGGGATGTGCCCACAACCTGGGTACATGCCCTTGACCCGGAACCGAACTCAGGACCTTTCAGTCCACAGGCTGACACTCTACCCACTGAGCCAAACCGGTTGGGGCACTTTCACATGATTTTAAAAGTATCTTTTAAACCCTGCAACTTCACATCATTTTAAAATTTAAAAGTAACTTTACAAGTGGGTGACTCCTGTTAGATTGTAAGCTTCCAGAGGGCAGTCAATTATTGCAGTTTCCATGTTTACTGGGGGAATTAATGAGGTGATGTGTAGATGAAAAGGGCTTGGGCAAAGGCACAATAAAGGGAATTGTGAGGGCCTTTGCAAGAAACAGCATAGCATCTAGTCTGGTTTGCGTTCCACAGGCACGGGAGGGGAAGTAAGGATGGAAATGAGAATTGGGGTGCATTGGACAGGAACTTTATCAGGACCTTCAGTGAAAGGTCTGCGTTTCAGTGGGTGGGTAAGAGGACGCTCTGGAAGGTTTGTGAGCAGGAGATTTATGTGGTCTGAGCCCTGCTTTGCGAAGAGACAGCTAATAGAACCGGAAGCAGGGCCACTAGCTGGAAAGGATCTATCATTGCAAGGTTCTATTGTTTTTCTGTTCCTTCAAACTGTACATCCTTCTTGTAGGGTTTGGTGATACACTTCCTTGAGTGTTTATAGGTGGCCTATTTGTATTGATGGTTCAACACTACATGTTCATTTTATAATATTACAAAATGTCAGTGTGTTTATTTACTTATTTTTTAAATATATTTTATTGATTTTTTTTTACAGAGAGGAAGAGAGAGGGACAGAGAGCCAGAAACATCGATGAGAGAGAAACATCCATCAGCTGCCTCCTACACCTCCCACTGGGAATGTGCCTGCAACCAAGGTACATGCCCTTGACCAGTCCACAGGCCGAAGCTCTATCCACTGAGCCAAACCAACCAGGGCACAAAATGTCAGTGTGTTTACAGGCATTCATTTAATGCCAAAGAGACAAAGGAGAACAATACCTTAAAAGTGAATGTGTGTTTCCCCTCAAGCTGTGTGCAGTCTTCTCATTCCTCTGCCTCCCTCTCCCTGCCACCTCCACCACTTTACAATTAGTTCCACTCGGACTGCGCTTTTGGCTTAGCAGGTATTTCATTTCCAAGAGAAGAGCCGCCTGAGGATCAGAAAAGTTCCTCCCTGGAGGATGTCTGAGCGCACAAAATAAGCAGAGGGACTTCAGTTTTTATGCACTGAACAGAAATCCGGACAGGCATTCCCTTCGTTTTAAGTATATTAAAGTTTCCTAAACAGGATTTTTAATTCATTTAAAACAGCATTAGGTGAGGTAGGCTGTTGGTGCTTTGAATTAATGTGCAAGCTGTTAATCTCCATAGACCTGGATTTAAAATTAGACAAAGCAATAATTAGTTTGGCACCATCATTTCACTACCCAGAGGGTAATAATGTAGGTCATAAAATACTACAGCCTGGCACAAGTTTTTCTTTTTCTTTTTTTTTAAACAAAATAAGGATATACTATACAATTAGGTGGTGTGAATTTTTTTTTTAAAGAAAAGATTGCCACTGAGAAGTACAATAGCTAAATCTTTGCTGTGCATCCCGGGATTCCTGAAGAGAGGTGAATTCAGACATCCCCATCAGGTTTTCCTGGTTTGAGGCGGAGCTTCCCCTTTTAAGAGATACAAAGACATCTGCATAGCTGCTCCTTTCAGAAGCTGGGTGGTTGTTTTCCCCTGGAATACTTTCCACACACCATTTATGTATTTAGTCACAAAAGTAAGCTTGTCATTTGTGCTATGTTTTTATTTTGCTCTACTTACTTTTCTCAGGGGCTTGCCATTTGGTGAAATTATAAAAATGGTACAGTGTGAAGAAATTTTTTTAAAAAATATATAAAAGTGTTGCTTTCAAGGAAATGCTTACCATACCTACCTTGATTTGTTTTCATGGCAAATGACTACTGGCAATATCAATAATTCAAGAACAGAAACAATGGAAATACAGAGGAATTGCATTTGGGTACCTCTTCCTGTCAATCATCCTTGCCAGATTCCTATTTGAACATTCTGAAAATGAGGAAGCATCCTATCTAGCCTTAAGTATGAGTAATAGTGTTCTATTTTCCTACACTCCTCACCCCAACTGAGCATTTAAAGTTCAGGTATCTTGGGTGTCTCTATGTTCTTTAATATTTCAAGCTATGGAAATGATGTTTAATATTGTATTGAAATATATTTCGTGCAATGTACATGCACAGACTTTCTGTTTTACATAAAGCAATATGCAAGCACCTGTGTATCTATGGAGAGCGTTCAATGTATGAGATGAGTACATTCACAAATCATTTAAGTTGAGCTTTTCAAGTGATGTGAGCTACTGATACAAACTTGCTAATGATAATTATAGAACTGATGCTGATTTAGTCATTTCAAAAAAGCCACGGAGGCATAATTAGTGTCTGAATGGCCTCAATATTGCATTATTAGGAGGCTAGGGTGAAACTTGAAATGAGAACATCAAGGCTGATAACGGAAAAGAAAACATGGAATACATACATAATTCATTCTGAGATATTATAAAGGTTTATAACCAGAAACAATAATTTGCAGAAAGCATCCCGTACTGGAGCCAACTGCAATCATTTGGTCAACCTGTTAAAGATCAAATAGTATATTCTTAGCTATTCTCAGTGGTGTCTTTGTAATAAAGTAGCAGCAAACAGACACTGTTTGCTTCTGGTCACTTTTAAAGAACGGTTCAGTTTATCAGTAGGGACTTTAATCTCAACCTTAATAGAGTACAAAAGCAGCTTTGTTCCTGCACTTCTCTCCTTAAGGCCACAAGCCATGTGCATCTCTGAAATCCAGAAGGAGAATTTTATTCTTCTTCTGAGAATGTTAAATACTGTGTGTGTGGTGGTGGGGGGGGTTCCCCCAAAGAGTCATTTTCATTCACCTTTCTTCTCTGGATGCTCTTCTTCTTCCTTTCCTTCTTGCTGACAACACAAATGCTCCACCACGCTTCACAGTCATCACCAGAGTGAAGACATGCGGAATATCTATGAAGTATTCCCTGCCTTGGACCCCTGCCAGGCCGGCCATTATCAAGTGACCCGTGTGCTGGTTGACTAGAGCATTATAACTCAAAAGTCCCCCTTTTTGGTACTCTCTCCTATTAAGGGGCAACAGATATGAAGAATGACTCCTAAACCATGTAAAACAGAAAAAAAAAGACTAATCTCGGAACCATTCTTTCTCCTTAGCATAGATATACAGGAGGTCAGACAAAGGCACCTTTAAATATAATCTGTCTGCTGTCTAAAAATGCTTGCTTCCGATGTCTTTGCCCTTATTATCATCAGAGTTTCCAAGAATGACAAGTTTGGGTTGTATTGCATGGAAGAAATAAGGACTGTGGTTTAATATGTATTATGAATAAGTGTAAATAATCTCCATTGTTCTCCAATGAGGTGTCACATTCACAGGACAAATTGTCAACTCCCTGGGTAAAGAGAGAGTGAAGGAAACCTCCAGTAACCAGGACAGCAGTTATGGAAGAATGAAAAGAATGATCCCTCAGGAGCAGGTAGAGGTATTCCTCAGACCAAACATGGTTTAGACTTTATTCTGATATCCCAAATATCACAGCCAATGAACTCAATAAAATAAATGAACTTAATAATTTATTCACTGCAGTCTCTACATCATCCCACAAGAGCTGGTAAGTACCGGATGTTTACTATGTCCATCACGAATTCATAGTTTTTATTTGCTATCCCATAGTATAGTGAGACTGGTGAGAATATCAGAAACATATAATATGTAACTATATATATATTCTAGTCACTAACTCAAGAAGTTACAGAATCTTCCTAACCCTCCATTCCCATAATGATGGACTATTCATTACTTTTATTAAACATACTTGTAGCTGCAAATAAGAGAATAAACAATTAACATTAGCTTAAAGTACTTAGGAATTTATTATTTCTCAATAGAGATATATAAATGGTAGGATGGATCTTGAATTTCTGCTGTTCTCTCTGGAACATTTTAGTCTATTTCATCTAAACAGTGAGTTCAACAGCTTCAGACATCGCCAGAGACCAGAGTGCATCCAGTGGAAGAAGAAAGCATTGTTCTACGTGTCTCTTTTCATTTCTCAGGAAATCCTCTCTCAGGTGCCATCAGGGGATTCACTCTTAATATTATTGGGTCACATTTCTGTGATTAAACCATGACTAGCCAGGGAGTGAGACCATTAGGACTGGCTTCAATCAATTATCATCATAAATCAGTTCCTGTGCTGAGAAATGGGTCACCTATTGACAAATACACAAATAAACAGGGGTTGGTGGCGGCAGAGTTTGTAGACGTGGCGTGAAGGGCCATCACTTTCTACAATACCACAAATCCCGTTTTACCTCAGTTGCTGTGAATGCTGCTCCCAGTAATTGCGCTGAACAACCAATATGTTTGAACAAAAAATAGAGTCTATTTTACTTGCCATACTTTCTAGCCCAGCTGTATGGATCTGAGTCAGTTTTTTATTATCTGATTTAGATGTTTATTTTAAGAACCTACTTTTCCTACATTTATAAGGCTCATAGCACAGACATAAGGTCATCATTTCAGAAGTGATCCAGAGCCTGGGATGTGGAAACTCTTATTCTGAACATTAATTAAAACAAATAAATATTTTTCAACTTAAGCAAATAATACAGCTGCTGATTGGCTACATGTAATAGAAAAATGAATAAAAACATTCAAATATCAACTTTTCTTAAAGAATTTAAAGTAGCTGAAACCGGTTTGGCTCAGTGGATAGAGCGTCAGCCTGCGGACTGAAAGGTCCCGGGTTTGATTCCGGACAAGGGCATGTACCTTTGTTGCGGGCACATTCCCATCAGGGAGTGTGCAAGAGGCAGCTGATCAATGATTCTCTCTCATCGGTGTTTCTTTTTTTAAAAAAAAAATATATATATTTTATTGATATTTTACAGAGAGTAAGGGAGAGAGATAGAAAGCTAGAAACGTCGATGAGAGAGAAACATCGACCAGCTGCCTCTTGCACAACCCCTTCCGGGGATGTGCCCGCAGCCAATGTACATGCCCTTGACCAGAATTGAACCCGGGACCTTTCAGTCCGCAGATCGACGCTCTACCACTGAGCCAAACCAGTTTCGGCTCTCATCGGTGTTTCTGACTCTCTATCCCTCTCCTTTCCTCTCTGTAAAAATCAATAAAATATATTTTTTAAAGAATTTAAAGTAATAAAACATTTGTTCAGGCTCATGATAGACACTCAATAAACACTTGCTGAATGAATGAATGAATGAAGTTAAGTGTATCTAGAGAAGAAAGAGCAAAAGAGGTAAAATTAAGGTATTCCCTGATAGTCCAACCAACTATTCTTAGTGTTTGGAGATTAGAAGTAATTTGAAAATGTTTGGAATAGACACTGTTGTGCCAGAAAAGAAGTGAAGCATTGGACCATTCACAAGTACAGGTAATGAACCCAGGATTTCTGAGGGAAGACTTAACTTTTAACTGCGATGACTTCAAGTATAGTGACATCAAATGTATAAAATGTCCTTTTACTGTATTCACATACAGTGAAAAAAATAATGGCAGCTTTTGCTTTAAATGATTTTCCATAAGAGCATTGTCAAAGCTTACCTTTCAGAGGGGGGTGTACAGGAGGAAGGGATGAAGCAGTATAAACACCAAAAAATTTTAAATGTGTAGAAATAAAAACATGACTTCATCTTTAAGAAATATCTACCTATAAATACTGTTTTTTTTTTTTTTTTTACTAAAAACCATTCTTTTAATTCCTATCATTATGCTTTTTAAAGCTAAGAAATCTTGATTTTTTTGGTCTATTTCCGTAAACATGATTAGATCTATTTTATGGTACTAAATATTCCACAAGATTGGTGCAGGCTTATGTCACAATGAATGCAGTATTGGAGAACAATTCCATATAGACAGAAACTCTGTAAGGAACCAATGGAAATTCGGCTTTGATTTCTGTGCAGTAAAATAGTCACCTTGCTAGGTCAAATTGATCTCAGGATTTTAGGTATCATTGAGTCTCTTTTTAGAGAAGTACTCAGTTAATACAGAAATCTTCCTCTCCATTTTTAAAAGATGTTTAAAAATTGGTTTTAAAGAGAGGGGTCTGGTGCATGGCAGAACTAGGACTTAAACCCAGTTCTATCTCATTCCAAAGTCCTTGCACTTTTTAAAAAATATATATTTTATTGATTTTTTACAGAGAGGAAGAGAGAGAGAGATAGAGAGTTAGAAACATCTCGATCAGCTGCTTCTTGGCACACCCCCTACTGGGGATGTGCCTGCAACCAAGGCACATGCCCTTGACCAGAATCGAACCCGGGACCCTTCAGTCCGCAGGCTGATGCCCTATCCACTGAGCCAAACCAGTTTCAGCATCTTTGCACTCTTTATTACACCTTGCTCTTGTCCTTCTCTCTTCCAGTGGTGGTTTTCACTCCCCGTGCCTTTCTGAACTTCACTCTCGTGTGTACATACTCCGAGGCGGTTTCACGACTGCTGGGAAATGGCTCACCACTTTTCAGGCTTGTTCAGGCAAAATTTCTCAGCCTCATTAGATCTGAAGTTGCTCACTCGTGCTGTAAAGCTGGGAGGAAGCTGAGTAGCAGAGTTCCTGTTGTTTATTATTCAGTTAAACTGGTAGGTCCTGGCTACGTGGTTGTTTTTTGAAATGTCAATCCCTTATTAATTTGACGGGGGCGAGGAGACAATATGTCAGACCAAATGTGTTTTTATTTTTTATGCTCAATTTCTTTTGTTTGTTTGAGAGATGTTCATGATTCAAAATACGTAAGTTTTTCAACAATTAAGTTTTCACTTTTTTCTTTGGCTCAACTAAAAAAGATCCATATGGAGGGTGAAATTCAACTCTTTTCGTACATAGATTTTCTGTTCCCTCTTCTACTTTTCTTATTTCCTTTTCCCCCACCTTCCTATAATTGACATTTTCTCTTAAACTACAGTCGTTCTTTTGAGAAAATAAAGATATGCAATAGGTAATGTGAGATTCATTCAGGTCTGAGGTTAACATTGAAAC
Organism: Vespertilio murinus; assembly: GCA_963924515.1. Taxonomy (NCBI): domain Eukaryota; kingdom Metazoa; phylum Chordata; class Mammalia; order Chiroptera; family Vespertilionidae; genus Vespertilio; species Vespertilio murinus. The sequence continues at coordinate 38,718,660 of OZ004711.1, forward strand.
AGAATTATAATGTATGTATAATGTATTTTAATATACATACAAATTCAAAGCCTGTTCCTAAGATCTTTGGTAACTTTAATATGCTTTAGTAAAATGGGTACCTTTTCTCCACCAAACAAATTTTGAACTATAGAAGTAAATCTCTATCTGGAGGTAACGTAAGACTGAGAGGAATATTTAAATTTCTTTAAGGCAACATTTCTCTAGTGTGGTTTGAAACCCCTGATGCTAAATTCATCTAGGAGAGGTTAGTGAACTCTATTGCAGACCAGGTGAATCAGCATCTTTCGGGAAGGATTATGGTATGTACTTTCAACATGCCCCTGAGATGATTCCTTAGCTTATTTAAATTGAGGACTTCTCCCTTGTGGCATCCATCTAGACCACCACACACTCAAGTGAGATTCACATTTATAAAATTCCAAAGAGCTTCAACCCATTCATATTCAGTCTTCCCCTCCCTCCCTCCATCCTTCCATCCTCCCTCCTTCCCCTCTCTCTCCCTCCCTATTCCTTCCTTCCTTCCTTCCTTCCTTCCTTCCTTCCTTCCTTCCTTCCTTCCTTCCTTCCTTCTGTTCTCCCTTTCTTCCTCCTTCAACTTCTTTCCTCCTTACTTCCCTCCCTCCCTCTGTCTTTCTTCTGTAAAGATATAATGATAGCTATGTAGATGTTGAAGAAAGAGAGAGAAAGAAAATGTCAATTAGCTGCTAGCAGATAAAACATATATGGTTCCTTCTTCCTGAACTTGATGGTTTCTCTTCCAAGCAGGCATGGAGTGGAGAAGGATCCTCCATACCTTAAACCCAACAACCTTTAGGCCCCGCTAAGCCTTTGCTTCTTTTTGGAGTTCTTTCCTACCTAGTGGCTCTTTCATTAATATCATCTCAAGATTTCTTTGTCCCTCATTTAGTAAAAATCAATATTATGCACAGAGCTATAAAATTCACGTAACTGCCAAGAAGAGATGCAGGGTACCACCATGACATCTTTGACAAGGCATTTTATAACTGGCTTCAACACTACATTTTCCCATGATTATCTGTTTTGATGCCCGCATTTTTTTATCTGTCTCTTATTGAGCTAGACATGGGTTCCATGGCTGGTGAAGATGGAGATCAGCTATGCAATGATCTTCAGTCTCCTCAGAGGTAACCCTTGTTTGTTCTCAGATGCACAGAAGCACACACAATGTTGGCTAACTATCAGTAGTCCTCCGGGAAAACAGCTTAGAGATGATGATGATGATGATGATGATGATGATGATGATGATGATGATTTTAATCCTTACCTGAGAATATTGTTTCATTGGTTTCAGAGAGAATGGAAGAGAAGAAAGACAGAGAGATACATCAATGTGAGAAAAACACACCAATTGGAGACCTCCTTCATGTGCCCTGACCAGTGCCCAGGTGGGGGAGGAACCTGCAACCAATGGAGGTACCTGACCTTAACTAGAACTGAGCCCAACCTGGGACTGAGGCTCTATCCCCTAAGCCAAATTGGTTAGGGCAGCGTAGACCTTATTTAACTCATAAAGTATTCCCAAATCACCAAATCTGAAGGAGTTGTCTGTTCCTTTTATGTTTGTGCTCCACTGTGTAGTCATTAAACATACTCTTCTATTGATATAATTCCTAGTCTCTATATGACCGCAAACACTTTAAGGATAAAAATTATTTTTATAGTGTCATCAAAGCTCAAAATAGTTCCTAACACACAGTATATACTCAATAAAATCTCTGAAATAAATGATAAAGATAAAAATATTTGAAATAAAAACAAATTTATACTGATAAAATTACTAGTATAGTTATTATTCCTTGAGGATAGGGATTTGCTTGTGAACATTGTAGGTATTCAATTAATATCTGTTGAAAGATATTACACCAATAAGTAAATTGTTCAAAAATGTGACTAATTGCAGTTTACCATGAGGGTCATCACATTCTATGCAAGCAAATGCTATTAGACACATATACTTACACACAATCACACCTGTATATTTTCTTTTGTAAATATTTTTTTTTTTATTTCAGAGAGGAAAGGGGGAGAGAGAGAGAGAGAGAGAGAGAGAGAGAGAGAGAGAGAGAGAGAGAAACATCAATGGTGAGAGAGAATCATTGATCAGTTTTCTTCTGTATGATCCCCAGTGGGGTTGAGCCCAGAACCAGGCATGTGCCCTGACCAGGAATGGTGACCTCCTGGTTCATAGGTCAATGCTCAACCATTGAGGCATGCCAGCTGGACTATATTTTCTTATAATGCCTTATTATGAAACATCTTACTCTTAATTTTCTTTTTTAAACTGAGAAAAGAGAAAATATCATATGTGAATAGCTAGCTAGTAAAATCCATTTACGATGGCCTAGCCAACATGGCTCAGTGGTTAAGCACTGACCTATGAACCAGGAGGTCACAGTTTGATTCCCAGTCAGGGCACATGCCTGGGTTGTGGGCTCCATCCTCAGTGTAGGGCATGTAGGAGGCAGCCAATCCATAGTTCTCTCTTATCATTGATGTTTCTGTATCTCTTTTCCTCTCCCTTCCTCTCTGAAATCAATAAAAATATATTTTAAAAAATACATTCAAGATGATCCCACCACAATATGGAATCTGATTTCTAATGAATGTGGGTGCAGATGTATGTATGTATACACACAAACTATGTTTATGTAGTTTTTAATAATATGTTTGTGTGTGCATATTTTTGTATACATGTAGTCATGAATATATGTGTGTATGTATAATGTCTCCATAAAGTTTTCCAGAATAAATATGAATTTTTGTATAAATAGAGGAAGAAGATAAAAAGAACTATGTAGTTTTCAGGAACTACAGATAATTTAAGCAAGTTGACATATTTCTTTGTAATATCCAAGTGATGCTCTATTTAGAATTACTATAGAATTGGCCACAAGAATTCATGTGTTAGGATAGTTATAATAAGTTCATACAGTCGAAAATTATTTCCCTTTCCTTTTCCTAAAGTTTTCTCTACAGTCTTTTTCCTTTTTACTCACCTACCCCTCTTGCTCTTTAAACAATTTTTTACCTCAAATTTGTACACAAGCATATAGAGAAGAAACAATGACTGAGTCATGTACCTTCAACGAGGCATCATGTAACATCTCTGGTCAAAGGATGCTTGCTAGAATTCAGGACGGAACTTGTGGGTATCATGCCTTTCTGATCATTATATTCCCTGGTAGATGAATCAATAGAGGAATGATATTTATATCTATAGGAAATGAAATCCCATGCCATGGGTGAGGCTGAGCCATGGACTTTTGGAGATATGGACTACTGGATATTTGATTGGCCACTAGGATACAAGGCTCAAAGCTTTCTGACATTGGAATATACATCTAGGAATTTCCACCCAACACTCATTCTCTACATTGGCAGACAATTATCTTCTTCTTGTTAAACCTCACTCGTGTGTGTGTGTGTGTGTGTGTGTGTGTGTGTGTGTGTGTGTGTATGCATATGTAGAGAAACAGAGAGAAAAAATGTTGATGTGAGAAAGACTTATCAATTGGCTGCCTTCTGCCCAGGCCCCGACCAGTGTTGAGTATCGAACCCAGGTATGTTCCCAAGACCTGGAATTGAACACCAGACCCTTTGGTGCATGGGCTGACACTCTATCCACTGAACCCACCAACCAGGGCAGCTGACACTTATCTTTGAGCTAAGTTGAAGGTGACAAGATTTTATTCTCTACGATTGTACCTTAATTCTTCTTTGTAACCTATAAACAAAAGTGAGTCAAGTTTTTGAAGCAGTCGTCACAGTGTGTTCTACTCTACATCAACTAAAGTGATTGCATCTAATGGAATAGATGCTGAGGTATGATCAGGTGCTTCTGACTTAGGAGGGTCTGCTCATTGTAGAAAAAGAAAAGCTGCCTGCTTCATTTTGCAGGTTATCACTCCAACCCTTGATGTGTTTGGCATCTGTGTCCTCCTGAAATTGTCTTATTACCTTGTGAATGGGCTCCATGCCATGCTAGCAGATGGTCATAAAGAATGCCAAAAACCTGGGCTGTGTATCATTTTTTAGTATTAGTGTCCAGAAATCTATGGCATTTGAAATGCAGCTTTTGAGTTTGAAACACTTGGAGAGAACATTAGCACACTCAGGCTTGTCAGATAATAGACAGTGTTCTAATATAATAAAGGTGGGGATATTATGATAAGGGCAGGCATAATTCCTATAACCATCTCTTGCTCTTTTTTATTGCCATCAGGCTGTTGTATTTAAATACTGGGAATTTTTTTATAAGAATCATGTAGGGTCATGTCTCAGGTGGCAAGACATAGGAGAAATGTCCTGGGCTTTGTTGACTATGAACAAATTACTTCGCCTCTCTGAACCTATATTGCATTAATCATAATATGTGAATTGAGGTAACAAATGATATAGTTTTATGTATTTGTATATGTACCTCACAGTTATTGTGTAAATGAAATGTGACACTGCTTAAGAAAGTACCCTGTGAATTGTACAGTACATTCAAATGATAGTTGTGGATTATTTTTTTTTCTTTGACCTGTTTAGAAGCCCCGCTAACTTTCCTGTTGCTAATTAAATTCTGAAGAAGAGAGTGTCATTAAATTTGGGCATCAAATATCTTGCCACTGAGTTGCTGGTGAGAAAGTTAACAGTTAGCTCTATTTAGGCAGAATATATTTTTCCGAGATTGGAAAGGGCTAGCTCCTCATATCTTCTCTGGGCAGAAAAGCAACAGGGCAATTTGTCGACCACGTTTCTGTTGCCCCAGGAAAGGGTATTGCTGAGAAATTTCCTGGCGATGTTAGGCGTTATAGACAGCCCATCTAGACCACTTGGGTCCCAAATGAAATTGTGAGCATGCATTATTCAGCACAGCTCCCTATGCAGGTCAGTGCCGGTTGACCATAAATTTGCTCAGCCCTCTGCTTCATATTGGTTTTGGCCTTTTGTGCCCAGAAGATTTCTGACATTGTTCTATTTGACCTGTGCTCAAATAAAGTTTTAAAAAGACAAATACATGAAAAATAAAAAGCAACACTCGGAGAGTACTTTTAAACTTTTTTGTGTTTAATATAATTTACTGAATATATTGATGTAAGATAAGAATGGTGTCACTGGCCAACTTGGATCGCAGATGTTCAATAAAAGAAATCATACAGGAATGCCTCTACCACGTTCTACCAGCCAATAAAGGTGAGGCAATAGGACATTGGGTTCCCCTTTTCTTTTCTTCCCCAGGAAAAGATGCAGGGATTGCCAGGACCGGTTTGGCTCAGTGGATAGAGCGTCGGCCCGTGAACTGAAAGGTCCTGTGTTCGATTCCGGTCAAGGGCATGTACCTTGGTTGTGGGCACATCCCCAGTGGGGGGTGTGCAGGAGGCAGCTGATCAATGATTCTCTCTCATCGATGTTTCTAACTCTCTATCCCTCTCTCTTCCTCTCTTTAAAAAATCAATTAAAATATATATTTTTTTAAATGATGCGGGGACTAAGATAGTCTGGATCCTTCCAATGCACAAGTCTTACGCTTGTTGAGTGAGTGGATGGAGATGCAAAAAAACAACGAGAGGGCCTTCCCACAAAGCTCTGTGTGCAGGACACAATAGGAAAAAAAGGGATCTCTTCTTATTAGTGTAGCTCTTCTCAATGTGAAGTCCAATATGGGGCCAAGTACACTGAGAAATTGGCACATATTTAAAATAACATATGTGAATCTTACATTTTCCATTGTTTTCCTTTCTAAGATTTTTTCTCATTTTCATTTTATGGACCACTTTAAATCCATGTTGGTTTGTTTCAGCTTGAAGTGCTCGTATCTAAGGCAGCCACAAGTGGAGAAAAATCCATATTTTAAGTTGACCTCTATTTAATAGTAGCACATTTTCAGCTGACAAAGTACACCACTGGCTAACTCAAGACCAGGAATTTTTAATGGTGATTATGTGGGATAAAGTTATTTCTCAAATTCATTATCTTTCTTAAAAATTCTTTCAACAATGTTTTTAGAAAAATACATTCATTGGGGTAATAGGTTGAATTTCATATTGAAGCAGTACAGCCCTTTTTTAGGGAACAAATTATATTGGAGAATAAAAATGATATTAATTATTGAATTAATGTTAATTTTTAAGTTCAGGAAAATTTTAAATATGCTTAAAGTAAAACAGCACTGATTAATATTTTAGAAGTATAATTATGATGGGAATAGAAATAAATGAGATTACAACCATACTGGCAGAGGATAGTGTCAATGAAACTGACATCACATGTCAACTTATTGTCTGGTTTGACATATTAATTGTCCTTTTACCACTAAGAATTCCCTCAGGAAAGCATAACAACAAAAACAAAACTAGCAAAAAGAGTGTTAATATGCCCAGCTTGTTTGCCCAATATGAGCAATGAGCTTTTTTATGTATCAAAGTACTTACTAAACATTAGAAAACCCTACAAGCCTGGGTGTGGGGGGAGCATTTCTTGCTTTCTAGAAGCCTCTGGCCCTCCTATTTAGCTCCATATACATATAATCATCATGGATATCGTTCTAACTGCTCCAGAAACAAATTGTTTTTATTTCAAGATTCTCTACTGTTGGGTTAGTGCTGCTGATCAGAACAGCATGTGCATAGACTTAGGAACGGTGTCCTATAATTTCACTGTAAATAGTGAGTAGTAAGTTTCCATGTAGGCGATAAGACTCGGGCTGTACTGTTCTCAATGGTAAATGAACTCTGACACTTCTCCATCAATCCCTATCTAGTAAATTCTTATGATTTGAAATAAAACATCTCTTTTTGGGAAGTCTCTCTTTATTAGTATGATACAGTACATGGTATTTCTCAACTGCCTATATGCAGGTTGAGATGAGAATATTAGCAGCTGATGTTTTGGGAACGTTTTAGGACTTGCCAAGTCTCTTCATCTGCTCCATTCTATTTTGAAAAAGAACTTGAGACTCAGGGGAGTCAAGTGATTTGTCTAAGATCTTATAGCTTGGTGAGTGGCACTGAGTGGACTTGACATCTTCTGACCCTGCATCCCAGGCTCTTCTTAATGTTAAACCAGTTTCCCTGCAGAGTGCTCAAGCTTGAGGGCTTTGGGGTCAGATGACCTGGGTTTGAATCCTGATGCTTGATTAGCCTTGGGCAAGACATTTAACATCTTAGTCCCTGTAAACTGGGGAAACTCTTAGGAACAGCCTTATAGAGTTGTGCAAATGAAGCAAAATAACATATTACTCTAATGCTAGTAGCATGGTGCCTGGCACACTGTAATTAGTCAATCAATCAATCAACCAATCAATATTGATTGTTGTAAATATGTGCAATCATGTACTGACATATGTTTATCACTCATATTTGAATATTTGTGTGTTTTGACTTCCCTCACATCTTGTCTCTCAAGTTTCTCAAGGGAAATAACTTTCAATTCATTTATATTCTCTGTAGATGCTAGAAAAGGCTTTTGGAATGAATGTTGAAATGAATGAAAACAAAATGTTTCAATATGGCACTTAATTAAACTATTGAAAGTAATTGGAACCCATTATAAGCATCTATTTTAGAAAATATGAATAACTGAAAATCTGAATTTTTTTCACTTACACTCCAATTAGTAGTAGTGTCTTCTGAATTATGATGCCAAAACTTTAATTTAGTTTATTCATTGGTGCAGAAACTCTCTGCTTTCATATATAATTGTTTTAATTTTCACATATCTATGTTTTTCATGTTTTGCCAGTTCTCTGAGACAAATATTCTTATGTACCATTGGAACCACAATTTTAACATCTAATCGAGTTTACCAAATAGACAAATCTGGTTGTTTGTAGATCTTTCACATTTGGTAACACAGTTAGTCATTAGCATATAACTAGCCACAATGTGTAAAAATCTTGCATTTGCTTTTTATGAAAGACTATGTCACAAAAGATTAGTAAAAAGGTAAAAAAAAGACTATTTCATATTTAATAAGCAAAACCAAAACAGAATGCTATCTAAACATATGAAGCCTTTACATCTATAGATGGAAGAAAGAAAATCAACATTGTAAGAATGTATGTGTAACAAGTAGAAAAAAAGTATAACATTTTAATTTCATTTTGGTTGAATTTCAAATGAACAAATGTACTGACTGGTATATAATTTCTGAGACAGTAATTGTACTTGTCTTCTTTATAGCTAAATTAGAGAAAACATTTTTCTCCCTTATGAGTTATCAATCTCACTGCTTCCTTTATACCTGAGGCCCATTCCCTTGCTCTTGGGAGGGTTGTGATGTCAGAGAGAATAATGACATCAACTGAGATAGAATCAGCAGGAGCTGACCATTCATAAGCAACCAAGAACTTGTTATCAGGCCAATGTTATTGGCAAAAACCAAAGAATACATAGTAAATAAATGACTTCTATATATGTCTTAGACTTTCTATACTTTAAAAGTGATTTGAAAAGGACAGAAGCATTGAGATTAGTACAAAGTATGAATTACAATAAAATGGCCAAGGATTTGCAACCTAGAAGACTAATTCTCCAAGAGGCTACTCTCCACCTGGTTCCAGCATCATCAGGAATCATTCCAAGATCTATTACCTTTCTGAATATCAAATCTATTAGAGAGCTGAAGAGACCAATGGGAGCAAGATCCATTAGACTAGGATGGCAGCAGAGTATGGGGAATGCTGAGGTCCACACCAAGCTACCTCTACAACTGTCAATGAGAAAGCTGGTTCTAAAGCATCAGCCATAAAGTAAAGGGTAGTTTCTTATTAACTCATGAAGGCCATGAGCTCTAGGGTATCATAGTGCACATTCATTATCTAGCAGTGTTTCCCAAAGTGTGGTACGGGAAGAGTTTGGTGGGGGTACGAGTTGCACTGGAATTTGGTGGGAATCTGCACTGCACCGTGCTTAGCTGCGCCTAATTCTACGTTCTCATGAGTCAAGTCAAGACAGTCTTGTGAGGCGAGGCGTGAGATGGTCTGGTGTGCTAATAAATGTTATTTATAATATAACTTTTATTTATATTTTATTATGAATAATTTTATTTTTCATTTCTTTTTATTTTGTGTATGTATCAAAAAAAATAAAAAATAAATATATTTTGGTTGTTATTAAAATACATCCATTTTTTTGACGAGGGGTACTCAGCTTTATGAAAATTATACAAGGGGTACACATATGTCAAAAGTTTGGCAAACACTGATCTAAGGGAATGCTAGGTTGTCTTGGTTGTCTTCTGACCAAAATAGCCTCTAATCCACCACACACCTTGGGGAAAATTTCGCATATGCACAGTTCTCCTTGCTCCACAGATGAAGGTTTCTTACACACATAGGCACACACCCAGATACTCACGTATGCATATTTACACACACTTATGCATATTTAAAGTACCACTTTTACTTTATTTATACAAATTATGCGAGATACCAGGTACTAGGGGGATTACAAAAGAATATGTCTTGCCTTCGATGAGGTTACATCTTACAGATGAAGAATCTGAGACTCAGAAAGGTTGAATAACTGAGTCATTCAAATTAGTAGTAGATGTAGGCCCCAGTCTCAAATAAATGTAACAATAGCACCTTGACTCAGATTATGACTACCACTTCAATGGCCCTGATCCTTGCAATGCATCCGCCCAGTGCTAGATGCAGTGCCTAGATTGTCTCATTTAATGGCCCAGCAAGGTTAGAACTACCACGTTCCTCACTTTATGGCTAGCACTGCAAGCAATGGCAGAGAAAGGATCTGTCTTGGAATCGCATTCTTTTAACCAGAGAGCTTTCCATGCGTGGTGCCTTTTTCCTTACATGCTTGTGATAGAAGAAAAAACAAACAAACTGAGAGTCACTATATAGTGAAAGGCTAAGTATAATATATCCAACTGCCAAAGCAAAAGTAGAGATAATGGACTCTCTGAGTGGTCGGAAAGAGGTCCCCTGGTCCCTCCAGGGAGGTTGCATGAGTGAAGTTGCAGAAGGGGTACTGAAGGAAGGTGGAGGGAGCTAGCTTACTGAGAGGTGTGTAGTTGGAGGGTTAGCTTACAGGATTAATGAGGACCGTTAGGAATCTCAAGATGAGGAACCACTTTTTATAGTTACTTCAGCTTCACCGGCTTTCAGAAATGAAAGTAGGTGTCTTTTCACCTGGTGTTCCAACTGCTCAAAACTCATATATTAATTTGCAAAGTCTGAGAAGCAAGACACTCTGAAGGGTTATTTCAGAACTAATTGCATTATGTGACTGTGAATCACGGCATTTTTAGTTTTTCATCCTAAAAATAACAAACTGCAGACATGAAGGGTCCGCTCAATGACCTCTCTCCTCAGCTTTACCTTCACAGACTGCTTGGGTAGTTCTGCATTTGCTTGGGAGAGCTAGAAGATTTTTAGTTGCTCATGGAAAGGACATTTTAAAAGCGCTAAGTGTGGTGTTTAGACAGTTTGGGAGGAGGGAAAGAGGGAAAGGGTAGTAATTTTGTAGGATAATTAAGATCCATCTTTTCCTTTATCTTAGAAGTTCAGGCGTGTTTAACTGACCTACTCTTCCCTACAGCGGAAGAAACATTAGCAGTAGTGGAGGGACGAATGTTACCTGGTGCTGCTGTGCTCACATTAAAACAAAATATAATGAAAACAAAAAGTCTCTGAAAATAGCCGAAACCGGTTTGGCTCAGTGGATAGAGCGTTGGCCTGCGGACTGAAAGGTCCCCGGTTCGATTCCGGTCAAGGGCATGTACATTGGCTGTGGGCACATCCCAAGTAGGGGGTGTGCAAGAGGCGGCTGGTCGGTGATTCTCTCTCATTGATGTTTCTAACGCTCTATCCCTCTCTCTTCCTCTCTGTAAAAAATCAATAAAATATATTTTTTTTAAAAAGTCTGAAAATACTGGCCCATCTGCTGTACAGAATAGAAACCCATAGATGTTTCTGGCTCTCTATCCCTCTCCCTTCCTCTCTGTAAAAAAAAAGTCAATATATTTTTAAAATAAAATAATAAAATAATACCTTAAGTAGAAGAGCTTCTCTTGTCTTTTCTTAAGTTAATTGACTAATCGAGCACTAGCATGATCGATATCATCGGCACACCGGGACAACCGTTGGTGGTAGTTTGTGCTACTCTTCTATCAGGTGGGATGGACATGGTGAACTTTAAGGGCCTGGTCACGCTAACGGGCATTTCTGCGTGTTCTAGCCAAAGAAGTCAGCTATTGCTGGCTTATCCGGTTGGTCCCCTTACCGTTCACTGAGGACAGTGTAAACCCAAGGTAAGGTAGAGTGACCTAGCTCCAGAATTCCCTATGAGAATCAAAAGAGGATGTTCAGGGTTGGTTTTAACAGTGAAGCTAACCTTGCAATCGACCACTTGACTATCCAACTATATGTAATATGGCTCTGGTTTCGGCATTAAATTGCATACTCAGTGATGCATACATGACAGGAAGCTCATTCGGTTAATTTCTTCTCCTTTTATCACAGAAGGCATTTTCCTTTCTTCAGAGAAGCCACCCTGATTAAGGGGGGTTGGGTGGGGGGAGGTGTATGTGATGCTTTTCACTGTCAGGATGTTCCAATGATGAAAATATCAGTTTGGATATGCTCCACTGAAAACGTCTTGTCTGTGGAGCAGAGATGCAGATCCCCGGAGAAGGCTGTCCTGTATTTCAGAGCAGGTAAACAGGCGGGGATGGACGCGTGTCACTGACAATCTCCCGTAAACCCACATTAATATGCTCGGATTTGAGCTGGATGCTTCCCACACAGGCTAGATGGTGCCCCTTGCTTAGATTCTGCTACCCACAGGCCACAGGCTAGAGGGCGATTCTTGCTGGACTCTGCAGTTTTCTGGCTTTTCTTGTTTGACAGAATCCGACGCTCTTGACCTTCAGGACATGGGGCAGGGCGCCTTGCTTCCACCTGGCCTACCCAAGTAAGTATAGTTATTCTCCTGGAATACCGCTGCCACAGTTAGTTTAATTTTAATTTATTGCAGAGATGATTTTATGCATATGACTTTATAACTGTGCACGTACCCCGAGACCTCTGAAGGTCAAATAAATAATAAATGCTCATTAAGAGCTTGGTGGTTTTGCTGAAACTGGCCAACAAAGGTGTCATTGGTGATACTTTCATGTGGACAAATAAAATCTAAGTTGGGAAGGACTTAGGATTTAGCTGTTGGCATATTTAACATTATTGCTCTCAAAGACGATGTGCCAACAATGCTTTTTCGGTCATGAAAACAGTGGAATGGTTTAAAAATGGAAGTTATTTGCTTGTTAATCTATTTTTTTCTTTATACCATTGGAATTTTTCTGGAGTGTTCTTTTTACCGTGTGTGTGGTGTGTGGTGTGTGTGTGTGTGTGTGTGTGTGTGTGTGTGTGTGTGCATTTACACTGGAGAATGGGAGTAGAGTTAGAAAGGAGGGATAGAAAGAATATAAAGTTATCACGCTGCTTTAAAAAATCTCCCTCAGTTTTCACAGGTTGCAGAAGGAATCCCTGACTTTTACCTGTGCGTGAGGGCCAGAACGGAGTATCAAGGTGACCCCAGGCTGCAGCTGCGCAATTCCTGCCATGGAAATCCTGGCATCCACTGTGGTGTACTCCGAGCTCTTCAGATCAGAAGTGCTGCCCCCATCTCTGACGTGCTGTTTCTTTCTCCCTCCACATTCCTTGAGCTACTCCTGTAGGGTCGTCCCCCCTTACTGGGGGCCTGGGTGTGGGACAAGGAGCACATGCTCAACATGCCCAACCTCTCCCGCCTGAAAAATGCTGGAACGAGGCACTTTTGATCGTGAATAGAGTTAAGGATAGAAGACAAAACAGAAATCTGGCTACCTTGGTTGATAGGATTTATATAACCTTATCAAACAGCATAATCTATCAATGTGGTAGGGAATCGTGCTTTATAAACTTCATTGTTAGCCTGTCTCCCAAGCATGCTTTTCTTGTTATGAATTTATTAGGTATACTTATGATCTAATTATGCACAGACATTCTGTTTCTTATCCTAAACATATTTACAGCCAAGGAAGGAAATCTAAAATTTATGCTCATTCTGTTTGTTTCATCGGTTTAACAGTAAACCACAACTATTTTGGATTCTCAGTTTTCGAAGAAGAAGAAGAAGAAGAAGAAGAAGAAGAAGAAGAAGAAGAAGAAGAAGAAGAAGAAAAAGAAGAAGAAGAGGAATATTGTAGCTTTTGATTTAAATAATGTAGGATTATTCTTAACTAAAAAAGGGTACCATCATGGGTTATTATATTCTGTGTGTTTTTTTAGATGTGTCTAGTTCCTGACTTTCTGTTTTAAGAACTGTTTCATGTTAATAACTAAATTCAAATAGAGATACCCTGGTCATTGAAATCTCTTTCCAATCCCTAAAGTAAATATTTGCTCTTAATTTTACTTCCTAGACAGTTTTGGATTGGGTCTGGAACAGTGGAGAAGAGAAATGTGGGGAAAGAGTGGAAGAATAAGAGGATTCATACCCCAGGTAATTCTCTTCCTAGCTCCTTCTGCAAGCCTTCCCAGGGAATGCATCTCCAGATTTGATTATGTCATGCCCATATATTGTTTGGATTGGCTTTTATCCCTCCAAGAGTTTAATCTTATTTTTGGTGTCTTAGAGTTTTTCTCGATGTGGAAAAATTTAATTAGATTTTCGATGGACCCAAAGACCATCATCATTATGATTTGCATTATAGAATGTCCTCATAAATTCCACAGGCTACACATAAAAATAGAAATTATTTCAACCCTATCAATTAATCCTGACAAGGCCCTACTGCCTTTGAACTAGCTGCAACAATGTATAGAATTATTAGTAATTGGTATGTAATTGCTCACAAGGTAATTTTTTCAGTCATATTTTGCGATACTGTTTTAATCTCACACGTTTTTCAATGTCTAGACAAGCGTATCTGGGCTAAGGAAATGCGAAGTGAAGAATAAAGGCAGCCTACCATTCACTAAGGACTCTCAGAGTGCCAGGCACCATGTCAAGTTTTTGACATATTAATGTACATCTCACTTACTCTTCATGACCACTACACAAGGGAAGTGTTGGTATTTACCCAGTTCACAGATGAGCGGACTGAGGCAGAGAGAATAAGAGTAGAGAGCCGGGCAGAAGGGGTGAACTATCACTCAGCTCTCTCTGACTTCACCGTCTATGCTCTGAAGTACAGAGCTTCAGTATCTGTAAATCACATCAATTGATGAATAGTGAAAAGGGAAGGTACGCATTAAAAGCAATTTTCACCCCTAAAGAAAACCAGTAGTTAGGAAAGTGCAGTATAAAAGGGTGGGGGCCGCACATATCTGCCAAGCAATCCCTCTCCTGTGAGTTTAGATCCAATCTACTATCAATATCTTCTGGCAATATTTCCTTCCTTTTACTGCTACATCATTCATAAGGTTCAGGGTTTCCAGAACTATAACACACCAATCCTCACCATGCTTTCTCAGCACTATTTGGATATTAAATTACTGGAACCACTGCAGACAATCACATTAGAAGACAGAGGACTCCGTTGTTAGTTCCAGGCAATATGTGAAGCGGCAAACACCTTGAGCATGATATACAGCATGATCCCAGATGTTTGTCAGACTTGTTCGTTTTCTCTAACACACTGAAACCCCAAAACCAAGTTCTAGGAAAAGAATGTTTTCCCAAATAACGACAACAAAATACTATTGAGTGCTTATAGTACAATCAATAATAATATGTTTACTTGTAGCTTCTGTGAAATGTGTCCCCTTTGGTGTAGGAGTTTTGAGCTGATTGCTTGTTTTCTTAAGCAACATTGCTCAGCATTGCTCTGTAGGCCCAGAAACTTTTCAAATACCCTAAAATGAAGCAATAAAAATTTTTAAGGAAAAGATTTAGCATTAGAAAGCAATAAACAGGTCAAAGAAATGTGCCATATGTGTGCTATTATATTGCTCTTACAATCAAACTTTTGGACAAATTTGGCTTCGCACAGTAAACCTAGAAGTCAAATTAAGAAGAAGAAAAAAAAAGGTTTAGATGGAAGGGTTGCCAAGGAACACGTTAAACACACCTACAAGTAGTCAATGCTTTTGGCAATGAGGTCAGTTTTTCATATATCAGGGAGAGTGTATTATGACTATCATTTCTGACATCAGAAGAATAGTCAAACATTTCCCTGAATCTTTGTAAGTTACAGCACATTTCCTGGTGCTCAATAAGTCTCCACTAATTTGACAAATCCTCTCTTTTTTTCGTAATTTTTTTAAAGCAATGGACTGTGCACTTCTGGAGCCTACAGTTAGCAAACTACCAGCACAGGGGCACAGTGTTAACAGCATGGGTCTCAGAGTCCCACAGACTTGAGCTTGAGTACATTTCCTGCTAGAGCTGTGTGATGGGGGCAAAGCACAAAACATGTTTGACTCTCAGTCTTCTCATCTGTAAAATGGAGAAATGATAACTACATCAAGTATTTTTGTGTGAACTAAATTGGGCAAATCATTTAAAGAGTCCAGTGCAGTGCAGGCACAAAAGGGTTGCCCACTAATAACTGTGTAGCTATTATTCATGGTGGTTGTGGTTGATTTCTTAGGGTACTTCTTTCCCTCCTCTCCCTGCCTCTGTTCCTCCTTCCCTCCTTCTTACTTGCTTATTTCCTTCCTTTCTTACTTTTTTCCTTTCTTTTTTTCTCCTACTCACAAATAGAAAGGGGTTGTCCCAGAGAATTACCATTTTGAAATGCATCAATTACTATAAGGCTCTTATATGGCCATTCCTTGATAATATTGAGCACTGTGGCTGATTAGGCTGATGGGGAATTTTAAAGGTAAGGTTTTAGAGATCTTTTTATTTTTCTATGACCCTCCCTACTCCTCCCATATAGTAGCAATCTATGTTTCTCCTAATCTATTTGTTTCTCCTAATCTATTTGTAGCACAATAGGTTGCTCTCTCTCTCTCTCTCTCTCTCTCTCTCTCTCTCTCTCTCTCTCTCTCTCTTTACTTTAGTAAGTTTCTATCGGCAAAGATTTCATTGCTCTTCTGACATTAGTTGGAGTGTGGATCATCTTATTGTAAAAAATTATCACCTTGATCTTTGCTCATCCCCAGGTAAAAAATAAGGACAACTAGTCTCACTCTATCTTTTCTCTCATTAAACTTAAGAAAAATAAAAATGCAAATACTCTGCTTTAGTTTACTTGGGCTACTGTAACATAATACAGTAAACTCGGTAACTTAAAATAACAGAAATTTAGCCAAGTTCTAAATTTGTTTGGAGCATCGTCCCATACAGCAAAAGAGTTGTGGGTTCAATTCCCAGTCAGGGCACACACTTAGGTTTCAGGTTAGATAAAAAACAATCAGTGTTTCTCTCACTTTGATGCCTTTTCTACCACCCTCCCCCACTCTCTTTCTCTCTCTCTCTCTCTCTCTCTCTCTCTCTCTCTAATTAATTAATAAAACCCGAGGGGGTAAGGATTTAAAAAAAAAATTTTTTTTAAAGAGCCCTAACCGGTTTGGCTCAGTGGATGGTGTCAGCTTGCGGACTTAAGGGTCCCAGGTTCCATTTCGGTCAAGGGCATGTACCTTGGTTGTGGGCACATCCCCAGTAGGGTGTGTACAAGAGGCAGCTGATTGATGTTTCTCTCTCATTGATGGTTCTAACTCTCTCTCCCTCTCCCTTCCTCTTTGAAATCAACAAATATATATATATTTTTTTAAATTAAAAAGACACACACACACACACACACACACACACACACACACATGCATGCACATGCACCCACACACCAGAAATTTAAGTTCTGAAAGAAGTCCAAAATCAAGGTTCTGGCAAGGCCTCAGTTCCTCTGAAATCTGTAAGAGAGAATCTTGCTTGCCTCTTCCAGCTCCTGGTGGTTGTCAGTAATTCTCGTGTTCTTGCTTATCAATGCATCACTCCATCTCTGCCTTGTCATCACATGCCCATCTTCCTCTAGTGTGTTCCTTGTTCTCTTTATACGGACACTGGTCATATTGGACTAAGGGTCTGCCATACTACAGTGTGACCCCAGCTTAACTAACTACATCTGCAGCAACCCTATTTCTATAAGATTACATTCTTAAGTTCTGGGGTCTGGACTTCAACATATCTTTTAGAGGGACACAATCAATAGTATTACAATACTTTTCTAAGTAAAATAAATTTTGAAGACATTCTATTGAAATTCAGAATAAATCTGCCAGTGCCCTGTACTATAGATATGGAAGAGATAAAGGATCACTTGACCAAGAGATATTATTGAGCACTTAATTTGTGCTACCATGTAGACTATTCTTTTTTTTTTAAATAAATCTTTATTGCTCAGATTATTACAATTGTTTCTCCTTTTTCTCCCCCATAGCTCCCTTCCACCTGATTCCCACCCCACCCTCTGCCCTCCCCCCCTCCCCCCACTATTGTCCTCATCCATAGGTTATACAATTTTAATCCAGTCTCTGCACCCCACACCCCTTTCACCCTGGTAATTATCTATCCACTCCCTTTCTTTGCCCCTAATTCTATTATATTCACCAGTTTATTCTATTCCTGAGATTTTTAATTCACTTGATCTTCTTCCTCTTCTTAAGTAATACCTTTCAGCATTTCATATAATGCTGGTTTGGTGGTGATGAACTCCTTTAGCTTTTTCTTATCTGTGAAGCTCTTTATCTGCCCTTCAATTCTGAATGATAACTTTGCTGGATACAGTAATCTTGGTTGTAGGTTCTCCCTATTCATCACTTTGAATATTTCTTGCCACTCCCTTCTGGCCTGCATGGTTTCTGTTGAGAAATCAGCTGATAGTCTTATGGGTGCTCCCTTATAGGTAACCAACTGCTTTTCTCTTGCTGCTTGTAAGATCCTCTTTTTGTCTTTTACCCTTGGCATATTGATGATGATGTGTCGAGAAGAATTTTTCTTTGGATTCCTCTTGTTTGGGGTTCTGTAGGCTTCCTGTACTTGTAAGTCTATTTCTTTCACCAGGTGAGGGAAGTTTTCTGATATTATTTCTTCAAATATGTTTTCAGTATTTTGCACTCCCTCTTCTTCTGGCACCCCCATAATTCTGATGTTGGTGCGCTTGCAGTTGTCCCAGAGGCTCCTTACACTATCTTCAACTTTCTGGATCCTCTTTTCTTCTTCCTTCTCCAAAGGAGTGTCTTTTGGCTCTTTGACCTGATTCTTGTGTTCTTCCATTCTGCTGTTGGATCTCTGCATAATATTTTCCAATTTAGTCAGTTTATCTATACTTTTTAGTTGGTTCTCATGAATTTTATCGAGCTTTTCTAGGATATTGTTGCATAACCTTAGAACTGTAGTTCTGAACTCTATATCCTCCATCTCTTTTGTTTGAGATCTATTTCCTTGTCTCGGCATTATCACTATTTTTCAGAGTTGGTAGGATGGCTTTGTGTGTTTGGTGTCCTATATAGCACAGTGGGTCAGCCTCCTCAGTTACCTGAGGTAGACACTCTTGGTGATCCCCTTTGTGGACTGTGTGCACAGCCTTGTTGTAGCTAAGTCTCTATTGTTGTGAATTGACCTTCAGGCCAATTGGATGTGGGTATCAGCTGTGTCTACTCTGGGATAACTTCTGTATTGGAGACAGTCTTATAGGATCAGACTTGAAAAACTGCAGAAGCCTCTGCTCAGCTTGGATGGGGTGGAGTCTCAGAGCAAGAGCATGGGTGCCCCAGGGGCTCACCCGGACTTGGGCTGGTCTCTGTAGTCTGGAGCTTCTGACTCCTTCCGCTACAGAGAGGCCACCACCTTGTACAGAGAGGCGGCGGCAGCCTCCGCGGTCAGACCTGGAGCTTCTGACTCCTTCCGCTGCGGAGGGGCGGCGGTCAGACCTCAGCGCGTACTTGCTCACGCGCGCGAGTCTGTAGACCCTGCAGACTGCGACTGCGGCTCCCGGTCCCCGGTCTCCCAGTCTCCAAGTCTCTGAGTCTCTGGGTGAGACTTTCTCTACAGTCCAGACTCCACCCGTATGAGCCTGGGACCACGGGATTTCAGCAGGGGCTGGGGTTCAGTACGGTCCGAAAGGGTTCCGTGCAATCGGGGATTCCTCCCCTCCCGCCAGGCAGGTATTCGGCGGCCGCGTGCGCGAGCGTCTCCTACCTCAGCGCTTTTCGGCTCCCAGTCCGATCCGTGAGCCTCTCTCTTTCTTTCTAGTTGTTGCTACTCCACTCTGCCAGCTTTCCTGACGTTTTGGTGAAGTCCTTTTTTATTTTAGTTGTTTTTTTAATTAAATTGTTGATGAGGCGGCAGCTTAGGAGACTGCCTAGGCCGCCATCTTGGATATTCTCTAGACTATTCTTTACATATCAGAAAATCTACTTATTTGCAAGGTATTCACAGTTGAATTGAAGGATTTTGGATATCATGTGTGTTTAGAAGCAAGGAGAGAAATATTTTCTAACCTTAAAACACAATAAAGAAATGAACAAAAATAACTCTGGCCAGCTCAAAGCGAGGTTTCCAAGTCTGTACACTATATGCATGCAGTTTACTTATAGGAAAATAGTTCGGTAATAGTCTATTAACTCTGTGAAACATATACTTGTAGCAATCATATCCACTTGATTTTCCAGTCTATCACAGATTAGTCAGGCATATTGACAGCAGTGAGAGTAACCACTGAAAACCTAACAATAAAATAAGAGCAATAAAGGAGAAAAGAACCAATAGGGGAAATAAAAATGTGTTACTTTTTGTGGTAACTTAGTGTAGAGACAATCCCATAGGCATTGTTGGGTTTTGTGAATTTTATTAATTACATTAGCTATCTATATAAATAAAACCCTAATATGCAAGTAGACTGAATGGTGGAACCAAAGAACCAAACAACCGGTTCCTATGACGTGTGCTGAGAAACAGGGAACAGGGGGGTGGGGAGGCATGCACAGAACATGGTGGGTGTCAGCAGCAGCAGAATGGTGGAGCAGGTGAGCGGGGGTGCCAAACCAAGGTGGGGCACCAGTCACTGTCATTGGAGTGAGCCTCTGGCAGTTACTGAAAATTCTTTGCTCCTGTGAACTTCATTCTCTCCAGGCACTTGCACCCACTGCCAACACTGGCTGGCCCCAATTGCTTGGAACCATCAGTGGGTGCAAGCTGCAGCTGCCAGACCAATCATTCCTCAGGGCTTCAACATTTCTCCCTGCTCCTGAGGGGTGATAGGGGCCAACAGCCACCACTCATACCTGCTGCTGGTGCTGGAGCCGCTGCTCGCACCTACTGCTGGCACTGGCCCTGCTTGCACCCACAGCTGGAGCCAGAGCAGCTGCTAGCACCTGCTGCCAGCACCCAGTACCTGACCTGATTCCTTGGAGCTGTTGGTGGGTACGAGTGGTGGCTACCAGCCCTGATTGCCCCTGAGGGCTTCTCAACCTCCCCCTGCTCCTGAGGGACAATTGGGGCAGCAGCTGCCACTTCCACTTGCTGACAACACCAGCCACTCACACCAACTGCTGACGCCAGCCCCAATTGCTCTGCGCTGTCAGCAGGTTGAGCAGGGCCAGCATCATCAGCTTGTGGGAGTAGTGACGGCAGGAGCGGGGCTGCCAGCAGACAGGAGACCCAGGCAGGAGGGGTTAGGTGGGGGTGCAGAGGATGGGCCAAGACCTGCCCCTGTGCCCACTGCTCCTTTCAAGGTACATGAATTCGTGCCCTGGTCCCCTATTAATATAATAATTGATATTCAATGTAATGATCCCAAAGTACTGGAAAACATTTAAATATTGATAAAAATATCTTATTTTTTTTTTAAAGCAGACAGATTTATAACAGATTTTAGAGTTTGCTCCAACATCATTAAAACATTAAATGATAAAACCCAAACTATTACAAAACATCATCTGCAATGATACAATTTATGCACAGTTTTGCCAGATTTTACTTAAGAAGTACAAATTCATGGCAGATAGATTTTTAGAATTTCAGTGCAGAGACAAGTAGAATGGCCATAGAACAATTTTAAACTGCTGTGCCACAAGAATTTTTAAAACATGCAATACCAGACTATTTAGTCAGGAACCTTTACCTATTTTCCCTTAGACTGTCAAATAAAGAAATGACAACAGTCAACATAACAATAGCCATCCAGTGTCAATGTCCTGTCTTGAGCCATAAATATATAGGTCATATAATAGAATTGCATCTTATTGGTCACATCACATAAAAAGGTTGCATCTCATTGGTTAATTCTTGGGACCAGAAATCCTATACAATTATAGGCACCTGATTTTTAAGAAATTCATTTTGGAGCCAAGTTCCAGACCTAATATGACTTTGATTTCTTTCTTTTTTTAAAAAAAATTCTTTATTGTTGAAAGCTTTACATATGTCCCCTTTTCTCCCCATTGTCCTCTCCCAGCCTGCCCCCACCCCACAGGCCTGGCCTTCACCCCCCCCCCCCATTGTCTATGTCCATTGGTTATGCTTACATTCACACAAGTTCTTTGGCTGACCTCTTATCCACTCCCTCACCCACCACCACCACCACCTTGGTTTCTTATGGCTAAGGGCTGCTATCATTTCCTTTGATATATTGTTACCCAACAGCCTTGGTTTTCTGGATGTTTCCCCAATGACATTATTAAGGACACTGGTCCTATGAGATGTTCCTAAAAAACAGGATCTGGTTATCAAATATTTTTGGAAAACAATACCTACTATACCGTCTCTCAAATGATCACAATACACATTCATATAGTAAAAGCTCTGAGAGGTATTTTATTTAAAAAATAGTTTTATGGTTTAATTCAGTATGTTAACTCAACACTAATGGCACTTAGTTAGTTGCTGAACTCCCCCCTCTTTTAATTACATGACACAAAGCAATGTACCATGGAACATGTCCATGTTCAATTGTACATGTGAGTAAAGCAGAATTAGTTCTTGAACACAGAAAGAGTTTATAGATGGATTGGGTGCCAAAGTAGGTTTATAGTTGTTCTTATGGAAATATAATAATCTACAATAGTAAAAGCATAGTATGCTAATTAGACCAGACAACCTTCTGGATGACCTTCTGGATGAAGCCATGGAGGTGGGGGCCAAGGCAGAGGCAGCTGTGATGGCAATGGGGGTCGAGCTCCTTAAATGAATTTCGTGCACCAGGCCTCTAGTTAATAATACAAAAATGAACTCTGTGTTTTGCATTCTCACAATTGTAACCCTTCTTTTGCCACGAACTGTAAGTTTTCTGCATTAAAAAGGTAATGATTATTTACTTTACAGTTTTCATACTTATCAACAATGTCCCACTTTGTCCCTCCAATAAATGCTAAGATAAAAACTTTGGCTGTTGTCTGCACCTAATTATTCCATCACCCTAAAGGCAAGAGTGTCTTTATTGATTTGGCCATGTCCTGGTTACATGTTGAGCTTACTCTTATGCCCGTAGCTGGAAACAGGCTATATTTTCTTCCTCTCCCTTGGCCCACTAGCCTATCAGATACAGGGTGTCTGTCTTTCCTCTTCCTCTGCTGGGTCTGCAGAAGGTCAGGGCTTCTGGTCTTGGCAAGAGGGAAGTTCTGCCTCCTTCTCTAGACCAGCTTTACCGGCAGCTCCCTCCATTAGACAGATCTGCATCTTTTCTAATGTGGCTCAAGGCTCAATTCTTTGTGCATGAACTCAATGGACCATTAGTTGGAGGTGAAGAGGGACCAGTGGCAGGATTCAGATGGCAACCCACCCACAGACTTGGTCATTATGCACAAAATAAAAAAAATAATTCTCCTGGCCCAATGTGCAGGTCACCAACACGGGCAGCGGAACCTCTGTGTGCCCCTGATGACCATTGCGGACCAAGAAAGGCAATGACTTTCGCCAGAGACCACTTTTTTTTTTAGCGCCCCCTCCCCCTGCCACTGCCAACCCCACTTTTTTTTTATTATTATTATAACCTTCAGAAATCAGTCAGAAAGAAATCTCTGCTTCTCAGGCTCTCTCTTCCTAAGTTTTTTTTTGAGAAATTATGCAAAAGGCTGCTCTATTTCTAATCTTGAGAATATTTGGTTTGGGGTGTATTTCAAATGTTGATGTGAGACTGATAGGAAAATGCCTGTTAGTGCTCAAAATCCAGGACAAAGGTTATTCCCACCAAGCTCAATAGAAAGTAATAAATAATTCTGAAATACTGTCTTAAAATAAGAATATAAAATATTATAACTTGCCAAGCCTTCCCGTCCAAGCCTTCTTATTATCGCAGGTAGCACAGCAGCCCCTGCCTCTCTGACATTTCAGCCGCCTGGAGAGACACACCGCTTCCCACCAAGCCTCGCTTCTCAGGGTTCCAGCCTCATTCTTTCAAGAACTCTTCTTCTGTGCCAGACACATCTTAATTGTGCTAATTCTCTCTGTTACATAAACGTGTCAGTAAAGATTCTCCATCTTGCTCACAGCGTTTGCAATATCTGGAACTGTGATAAATAATGCATTTCTGATGATACATTGAGGCTATTTGCGTGAAGGCAGGACTAAAGCTAATATAGCTACAAGAAAAGGCCATCATTAATCTGAATTCATAGGGCCCTTTGTGAGGGGCTACTTCTGCAAAAATAACCCCGTCTTGGGGTTTGGTCTAGAATACAAGGAAAATATAGGTTGTTTGCATCTGACTCACTGCTTCACAGATGATCTTAGAGAAGTGAAATGCAAAACCGTTCCTACGGACTTGACAGTGACTTCCAATACCATCATTGCATTATTTCCCATGGCAAAACAAAACATTGGCTGTAGGTGCTACATTGTTCTATAGCCAAATATTCTATGCATAACAAAAAACCACCAGCTCAGGCTATAGAATAGCAACCTGTCCCACACATTTGTGTCCCAACAAATGACATTATATAAAGGTAGATTTTTATATTTTCCTTTGAGTTTCCATTGTTAAAACAACACACATGAAATCAAGAAAACGGAGTCAGTTATATTTTTGTTGTGGGAAGAGAAAGGAGATACAGTGAGTCTGTTTGCAGAGTTATTTTTCAGTGTTTATGTACATAATGAAAATTTTCACTCTCCATTTCTCTAGCCCCAAGTCTTATGTCACCTGCAGAAAGGCCTGAGATGCAGGGATCCTGCATTTGGGAAGATTTTCAGAGCTTGCACTGCATGTCTCTTTACCTGCTAAGATACTTTATTGATCCAAAATATGGTTAACAGTAATGTGTCATAAACATTCCCACGAACATAAAATAAAACAGCTACATTACAAAAGTAAAGAACATCATCTTTGCAGCGTCTTGTTTAAATAATATCTTAAGGAATTGTGCCACTTAACCAGTGTGCATCGAGGCGTATGCCTCTCCGGTGTGCTGACACCCTGCACCCAGGAAATTTTGTTTTGATTGCCAGTGTTGGCAGACAAATTGTGGATCCTAATCCCTGTTATACAGCAGTGGCTTTCTAGATCATCAGGAGACACTCAAGACAAGGAACAGAGGAGCAGGAGACAGGGTGGATTCACCTCTCTGTAATCGACAAACCTTTCCGGTGCCCTTACAAGGGTTTTGAGTGCATTTCTGCCAGAATCAGCAATGGTGAAGTTCACCTTCACTAAAATCTAATTCTAGCACTAACTGGCAGGCCAGCACTGGTGAAAATAACATTCCGGTTTCCTCCATGACCTCAGTCCCGACATGATAACGGGAACCCTCAACAACTCATTTCTAGCTTGGAATTCTTGATGGTTTATTTAGTTTGACTGACTGTCGGAGATTGCCATTATGAATACAGTTGCTAGGGAAGGCCTGCCTTAGTGCTGTTTGGCTTTTAAAGGGGTCAGGATTTTGCAACATCTCAAATAACACTTATGGCTTAATGTCTGCAAACAATGCAGCATTTAACATTTACTATGCATGAAGAGGATCATAGTTCATCATTTATTATTCAAAAATTATGTAAAATATTTTTATGGTGGAATATGAAAAATGCATTCAAAATATTCCTGTATATAAACAACACATAATGAATTTACTTTAAAACATCAGTATGTAATCAAAGAGGTATTGGGGGTTCTGCGACACGAAGCCAAATTTTAAATATTTCAAAACCCAGACTTTTAATCACATGTGTTTCAGGCAGATTAGACTGAGCCCTGGTACTTTTCAACAAAGTACACATGTAATTCTTAATGCAGGGAAACTATTATTTTTAATGGTGGAGAAGGCCTACGTGGTTGGCTTGTCAGAATTTAACCATGCAAACTTCTCAGTTCGAAAAATGGTTGCTGGCTCCGCTTCACCTCTTACAAGTCTTAACAACATATTTTTGTTCCTTATAGAAGGTGATTCTGATTATCAGTTCTCAGTGTCTGACAACAATGAAAGCCACTGTGGTCCAAACAAAGGTGGTATGAGCAGTGTAGCCGACGGATTTTTGTTCTCATTTGTCATTCAAGTCTTAAAACTTCTCTCAAACAGGAGAGTGGATTTCAATACAATTTGAAAGCTGAATGATTTGGATAAGAATTAAAATGGATCCAACAAGAGTTATCTATTAATATGCTATACCAATAATACAATTTTATAGCTCCTAATTTTATGGTTATATGTTTATTTAAAAAAAAAAGAATGACCTCAACGAGTTTAAATGCTGCACATTTGAGAGAAAGCCTACAAAAAGCAATTAAGAGCCTTGGATCCTTTTACAGGCTTGGTCCATTTGTTTTGGAAATGAATCATTTCTAAATTATTATTTTAATTATGAATGACACTTAATAAGTACATCCTGCAAAAGTGATAAATTCTTCATAATATTTAAACTCATTATGAGTCACATTAAATCTTTCTAGGAAGGGGTGACAATCTAGATTCATAGAATTACAGAAACTCTGAGTTGATGAAGTAAGTAGGTTTCCCCTCCTTTATTTTCCCTTTCTCCTCTCTATCTGTTTGCTATTTCATTTCCTAGTGTCACTACTGTTTGCTTCTAGCACTGTACATTCTCTTTTTAAAATTTATTTTTATTTATTTCAGAGAGAAAGGGAGAGAGAGAGAGAGAGAGAGAGAGAGAGAGAGAGAGAGAGAGAGAGATATCAATGACGAGAAAGAATCATTGATCAAATGCCTTGTGCACGCTCCACACTGGGGATTGAGCTTGCAACCTGGGCACCCACTCTGGGAATCTAACCATAGCCTCCTGGTTCATAGGTCCATGCTCAACCACTGAGCCATGCCAGGTGGATGCACTGTGTGTTTTTAAACACTCATGTGCTTAATAAATATTTATTAAGTACAATTTATATGCAAGTATGTGCTAGGTGATTTTTTAAAAAGGGTATCTTAAAATTGTTAATTGCCAAAAATGACACGGTCATCTGGAGTTATAGCCAGTTTTAGCCCATTATAAACTTGAATTTTTTATTTTATAAATATGATTAAAACCTCCACTTAAATAGACTATTTCATATTTTGACTTAAGAGTTTTGTTTGCTCTCAAATTACATTTGCAAAGTTTGAATTATTGGCTGCCATTGACTTTAATTAAACTCATTATGGCCTCACATGTCTGGCATTTGCTAAGGAGGAAAGAAAAAGCAAGTATAAAAATGAGCCAAATGACTTGAAGCGAGATCTCTCAGCAAATAGCCATAATAAGCCATGCTGGGCCCCAACTCAGCTAGCAATGTGCTACTTGACCCTTGGCAATGTTTTTTTTATGCTAGAAAAATGTGTGTTCATCCTCCTTATTCTTCAATAAAGGATGCACTCCGTTCAAGTGAATGCCTTCAGTGACTTGATTTGAATGGAAGTGCTGGCAAAATGATTCTCTTATTATTTCCTTTATTCAGGGTAGACTCTCAACTAAGGCAAGCAGTAGAGAGGCAGTATTTGGTAATTGGGTCCCTCTTAGGCTGTGTCACCAGAATATCCAAACATTCGGTGAGGAAAGAAAAATATCAGCCACACATATGCTCTGGTGGCAGGATGCCACACTCCTCTGTGTCTGGAGTCATCCAGTTGGCTGACTGGATTTCTTGGATTCATGGAAGTGTCTCTCACTGTACAGAAAATGTGGCTGGGACAGTTAAAAAAATTACCCGTAGTCAAACTCTTTAATGATGAGTTGTAGGGTACAGTTGTATTTTTTTTTCCTAATGAGGTCACTGCGTTTTATTATTTATTTATTTATTTTAAAATATATTTTTATTGATTTCAGAGAGTAAGTGAGAGGAAGAGAGAGATAGAAATATCAATGTTGAGAGTAAATCATTGATCTATGGGGATCAAGCCTGCAACCCAGGCCTGTGCCCTTGATCAGAATAGAAACCGGGACTTCATTCTTCAGGCCAAAGATCTATTCATTGAACCAAACCAGCTAGGGCTAAGTTGTATTTTGTAAATTAAAAATGTATTTGTATATTTTTTCATTTAATATACCAGTTTTGTCATTTCACATATGCTAGAACAGAGACCCAGAATTGTACAATTACCCAACGTCTCCTGGAATAGGAAATGGTAGAACATGACCTTAAACTCAGAAGACTTGCAATTAAAGGCTCTATTCTGCATACTCTATCACCTCCATGACTACTGTGAGCATACAAACACCTGCAATTACATCAGCCACACACTTCAGCAATCCCCAACCCTTCCCCTTTTCCAAGCTAGACCAGAGACATACCTTGTAAGAGTGTTTTTCTTTATAGTTTTCAAAGCACATTTACTCAAGAAAATTACACTCACTTGTTAATTCCTGCATGCATTTATTCAATAAACTAGAGGCATAGTGCATGAAATTTGTGCTCTAGGTAGAGGGGCTGGGTGTGTCCCTCAGCCCAGCCTGTACAATCTCCAATCTGGGACCCCTCTAGGGATGTTCTACCTCCCGTTTAGTCGGACGTCCTCTCACAATCCAGGACTGCTGGCTCCCAACTGCTCACCTGTCTGCCTTCCTGATTGTTGGATTCTTGGATTCTTCTTCCTGCCAGCCTGATCACCCCCTAACCACTCCCATGCCAGCCTGATTGATGTCTAACTGCTCCCCTGCCAGCCTGTTTGCCCCCAACTTCCCTCCTCTGCCGACCTGGTCATCCCTAACTGCCCTCCCCTGCAGGGTTGATAGTCTCCTACTGCCGTCCCTTGCAGGACTGGTCCCTCTCAACTGCCCTCCCTTGCAGGTCTGGTGCCTTACAACTGCCTTCCCCTGCTGGCCATCCTGTGGTGGCCATTTTGTGTCCACATGGGGGCAGCTATTGTGTGTTGGAGTGATGGTCAATCTGCATATTACTCTTTTATTAGATAGGATAGAGGCCTGGTGCATAGGTGAGGGCCAGCTGGTTTGCCCTGAAGGGTGTCCTGGATTAGGGTGGGGATGGCCAGAGCAAGGGGCCTGTGGTGGTTTTCAGGCCAGCCATACACTCTGGAATCCCAAGTGGAGATCCTAGTATCTGGAATTTATTTACTTTCTACAATTGAAACTTTTTAGCCTGGAGCGGAGCCAAGCCTTCTGCTTGCTCTGTGGCTGCCACCATTTCCGTTTGGATTTGGTTACCTTCTATAATTGAAACTTTGTAGTCTTGAGTGGAAGCTTAGCCAGCTAGGGCAGGTGGAAAGCTTGGCTTCTTCCATTGCCTGGGAAACCTAAACCTCCCTCTTGCTCTCTTTGGCTGTAGTCATCTTGGTTGGGTTTATTTGCTTATTCACTCGGATTGGCTGGTGGGTGTGGCTGGTGGTATAGCAGATTGATGGTTAATTTACATATTACTCTTTTATTAGGTAGAATAGTTCCTGAGTCCTTTTATACCAGTGTCCTAAATATTATTCTTATTAGATATATATTACTGCTCCTTGTTTCCTCTTCCATCCTAATCATCAAATCTCAGCATCTATAATTCTAGTGTAGATGATCTTTTCTCAATCTTTTGTACATCTTTTTTTCAAGGCCTAAATAAGAAAAGTAATGAGGTCAGGGCATAGTGCAGAAATAAACATTTAGGCTAGATTTAATGATCATTCGGTTTTCATGAGTTTCCTGGCTATAAACCCTAGCTATCTGCTCTTCTTTCCCCCAAATCACAAGGGTTAGGTGTTTACTTTGGTGACTTGTGGGGTGAATATAGGATCATAGGTTTGCACTAACTTCTGCAGGGATCAGGAAGGATAAGATCAAGGTAGAAAAGCTATATAACGATGACTAAAAGAGACAATGCAATGGAGGTGGCAAGAATGAGTCTCTTGACTGGAGTTTTACTATCCCAGGATACAGAGGATCTCAGAGTAGCTTGCAGATAAATTTTATTCTCACTGCCTGTGGTTAGCATATATTACCAAAATCCCAACCTATATTTTTAATGTACTTTCCCATAAGATATTATTGAAAATTGTTAAATTTTTCAGTGTTATTTATATAACACATCAAGTAAATAATAGATTACATAAAAGCATTGTTTCCTTGGGTATAAGTGCTTTGAATTCTTAATAGTGGATTAACAAATTGGCTTTTGGAATACAAACCATTCCTAAAGAAGAGATGGCCTACATTAGATTATAGTGTCATCTCTAATTGTAGTGTGTAGGCATCTTGAGTCACTATTCAATTAAACACAAACATCATGGCATAGATCAGCCAGGATTTAATCATTAGGGAAAAGATGATATTTAACATGATACAAGGCTTTGAAAAAAAATGGACTTTGTTTCTTTAATACAAAAGAGGGTAAACATTTATTAAATGCTTACTGCTACCAGGTTATGTGCTAAATGCTTTATATTATCTCAATTAATTCTCAGAACAATCAAATAAATAGGTTATCTCTATTTACAGGTGAGAGAACTGATTCGCAGAGAAAGTTAGACATTTGTGAAAATGAAAATTCCTTCGTGAATTGTTTTTATTTGTTTACTTGTTTTGTTTACTCTATAGAGGGGAGTGATCCAACAATCTGTGTATTATCACAGTGCCTTTCTTCGTAGGTCCTGCCCTTGGCCAAATCAACCACAAAAGCATCAAATTGGACTTTTCAGTTTTCCCAGTTCAATGGTGAATTAAATCATCATAAAGTAAATTTAATTATCTCATTAAATTATCAGGTATAGCTAAATATCTAGAACAAACTCATTAAGAAAATCTTATTTATTTTTTTACTAATCTTACATTGTTTTTGTTTTATTTTTATTTTTGTTAAATGTATTGGGGTGACGCTGGTGAATAAAATTACATAGCTCTCAATGTATAACTCTGTGATACATCATCTATAAATTGCATTGTGTGCCCATCACCGTAAGCCAAATCTTCCATCACCATACATTTGACCCCCTTTATCCTTTATTATGTCCCAAACCCCTTCTCTCTGGTAACCAGTATATTATCAGAGTACTAGAGGCCTTGTGCCCTCTCACAATCTGGAACCCCTTAGGAGGTGTTGGAGAGCCAATTTTGGCCCAATCTCTGCAGGCCAGGCATGATCGGTGTTGGGGAGAGACTGCGAGAGAGCAACCAGGGCATGTCTGGCCTGTCTTGCCCAGTCCCAATTGGTGGGGAACCAGAAGCAAGCTAACCTACAACTCAGATCATCTTCTTTCTGATGATCAGTGTACATGATAGCAACTGGTCAAACGGTTGAACGAAAGGCCAGACATATAGCATATTAGGCTTTTATTATATAGAACTAGAGGCCCTGTGCATGAATTCGTGCACAGGTAAGGTTCTGCCAGCCTGCCCCAGTGGGGCCCTATTGGGCAGGGCTGGTGGGAGAATAAGCCACAGGTGGTCATCCTACCCTGCCCCCAATTGAGGTGTTGGGGACCAATCGGGGTTTGGATCAGGTTGGTTAGCTGCCACAGGGCACATCATAGCCACTGGTCTTTCTGGTCATTCAGCTGTTCTAGTTCCTGGGGATATATATATATATATATATATATATATAGAGAGAGAGAGAGAGAGAGAGAGAGAGAGAGAGAGATTGCAGCCAAAATTCATAAGAAAAGTGAAAAATAAAGTAATTCAGAGTTTTCATATTTTATTTTAACTTTTGGTCATGTTTAGATATTATCTATATGTTGTACTCCATTGAGACAAAATAAGAACTACCATCTATTTAGGTAAAATGAGATATTTCATTCTTTGCAAGAATTTCAGAGCAGTCTAGTATTCTTCACTTAAATGAGAACGCTTCTCATACTTTATATTTATTCTTGTCATTGGCACACCTGGAATAACTTCCAAATCCTAGGCTAGCCATTTAGTCTGAATTATTATTAATCAATATGGTTGTAATAAAGTGCTACTAACGTTAAATTTGAATTTAATTTTTTACCATGTAATATATACCAATGATTGTTGGGGGTTTGGAACTGAAACCCTTATTTGTGAGCATTGAATCATGGCAATCCACATGAAATTGTGCAAATCTGCTAGTACATATTACCTAGGTCTGAGACATTTATTGTACTTGTACGTTTATATATTTTGTTGGCCTAGTGTTAGGTGTTGAAGGTTTCCTGATAGATTGCAGTAAATGTCCTAGTCTGCTATGCTCTTGAATTCTCTTGTGTAATATCCAGTGTTTGAACAGTTACTTTGAGCACTGTGTATTCAACAGTACAGAGGAGCCCAGGCTGTGTGGCTGTGGTTGAGTGGCAACCCATGCACCAAGAGGTTGCTGGTTTGATTCCTGGTGAGGCACATGCCCGAGTTGCAGGCTTAATCCCCAGTGGGGATATGCGGGAGGCAGTTAATCAATGATTCCCCTCTCATTGATATTTCTATTTCTCTCTTCCTCCTCCTATATCTCTCTATAAAACTCAATAAAAGTCTTTTACAAAATGGTATAGAGGAAAAACATTTCTTCTAACATGAAATGGCAGTCCTATGTACTGGTTGTCATTTTAATAATACAGCCACAAATTCAATATCAGAAATGAGATGTAACTTGGGAAGCTATTTTATTTATCATATAAAAAATTCAAATATCCTGAAATTCATATCCTGTTGCAAACTCACATAAACTATTGAAAATGTGATTTGGCTCATTGTTTCCTCAAGGGAAAAGGAAGAGAATTCAAGAGCATAGAAAACTAGAACGTTTAATATCACTACAATCTATCAGAAAACCTTCAACACCTAACACTAAGCCAAAAAAATATATATCTAAATGTACAAGTAAGATAAATGAGTCAGACCTAGGTAATGTGCACCAGCAGATCTGCACAACTTCATGTGGATTGCCATGATTCAATATTCATGCATAAGAGTTTTAGCTCCAAACCCTGTAATTCCACAGTCTTTTCCTGACAGTCACCATTTCCTTGGACATGGCACCCTTTGTTTTGGAGCCTTTCCTCCATTGTCTCATCCCCAATCCCCTCACTCTACCCCTTACTCTTTTTATAGTTTAGTAAGTTTCTTGATTTCAAGATTAAGGTTAGAAAAAAATTATTATTTCAGCTCAAGAATTTTATAAAGTTTTCTAGAAAAGCACCCTCTAAAATCAAGCAACTGGAAATGCAATCTTAAGTGCATCACTGAAACAAATATAGCTTCTATTATCTTATGGGTGAATCAGATTTCCCCCTCTTAATACTGTAATTAAACTTGGTTTTTATTTTGTTCTCCCTCACATTTGCCATCTCAGATTCAAGTGAGTCAACCGGATCATTTAGCATGCTCTATTGAAGAAAATGTTCTTGCCTAAGAGAACTAATCAACAAGAAAATGAATGTTTATTCATTCATCATATTTAAGATTTTAAGTCCACTATGTTTTCTGGTATGTTACTTTTTCATGTGACAGTCTGCTCTTTTTCACAGGGCTATTTATGTTGCATTCACTGAGAAACCTGTTCATTGTCAGTATCTTTTTCTCCAGAGAATTCTGGTATTTATATGGTGTTTTGTGTTATTTCTGTTTCTAAAGTTTTCAGCAGAATTTAGGAGTATATAGAGTTACTAGAGGCCCGGTGCATGAAATTTGAACATGGGGCAGGAGGGGTCTCTTAGCCTGGCCTGCACCTTCTCACAATCTGAGACCATTGGCTACTAACGCCTGGCCTGCCTGCTCACTGGAACCACTCTGCTGCCTGCCTGATCACCCCTAACTGCTTGCCTGTCTGCCTGATTGCTCCTAACTGCCTCTGCTTTGGCTCCTGCCACAATGGCTTCATATGGAAGGATGTCTGGAATGATGTCCAGAAGGTTGTTCTGCTGTCTGGTCTAATAGCATATTATACTTTTATCATTATACTGAAGCTTAGAAAACATGAGTTTTTTTTAATCTTGCTACCATTTTTTTTGGTCAGATCACTGTGATTTAGTGTTGATCAGGAGTCTTGGTAGATCTACTTATGCTTCCCATCTGGATTAGCCCCTTTGTAATCAAGAGGGTGTGATGTGCCATCATATTGTGGCTATCATTCCTGAAAATAATTACTTGCTGGTACATCTGACAAAGCTGTTACAAGACTTGAAATAGAAGCCAATTCAATTGAAACTAAACTTGTTTCTCTAGATGTCATCTTTCAATATATTAAACCCTAGTTATTTTCTTAGAAAACTTTAATAACAGATAAAAAGAAAAGAAGTAAAGCACATATATAGTATTTGAGATAGCACTTATGTTAATAACAATATTAGGTCAGTGATATGTACATATTGCTTCTCTTAGATATATTTCTATAAGATTGACTAACTTTTAATTTTATTTTACAAGTACCAAAAGCAATGATCTTTGAAATCCTGTGATATATCCTTTTTACAACAATTGAAATTTGTGGACCTTAGATTTTTTCATTCTTTATAACCGACTAAACTTCCAGTCCTTAAACATTTAAATAAAATTTAAATTTGGTAAATCCTTTATATTCTTAAGATTGTCATCCATTATGATGGGGTAGTGTGGAATTTACATGGTGATACTATTTTTTTAAATCACCATTTATGCATCTTATTCTTCATAAGGGGAAGATGTAAATTTATGATTTTTCTTTCAGTGTATATGCTCGTCCCATCACTGGTCAAGTATTCATGTCAAAATTTGATATTGCTGGCAAGTCATCAAAAAAAGAGAAAGAAGGGAACCAGTGGGTATTGAGCCCTTACTCCATGTTCAGTCCTTTCCACACAATGTCTCATTTCATCTTCATGCTATGATGCAAATATGATTTTCTCAGTTTTGGAATTGAGGTGCAGAATGGTTAAGAAACTTATCCAAGGCATCCTAACTGGCATTTAGAGAACAGGGTTTGCCCCTGTTTTGTCCTTCTAAGTGTGTGCTGCTATAACACACTGTATTCACTTCCAAATGCTTTCTTGACTTCTGGGTCATAAGGCTTTGTGGTTTGAATATACAGTTACTTATTCTGCTTAACTTTTTAATCTTACCTGAAGTTATGTTTTTATGGACTTTTAAAGAGAGAGGAATGGAGAGAAAGAGAAAAAGAAAGGGAGATAACATCATTTGAGATAAATATAGCGATTGGTTGCCTCCCTGACCAGGGGTCAAACCCACAACCTAGGTATGAGACCTAACTGGGAGACAAATCTGCAACCTTTCCGTGTAGAGGACAATGCTCCAACTAGCCAGGGCTGCTTAATTCGTTATTATTTAACCTCCTCTCTCTCTGTCAAAGCTAGATAGTCTCAGACTTTTGTTTAATTCTTTAAACTTAGATTTGAATTTAGAATGTTGTTTTTAATATCTTAAGCTGCTCAGAGTATCATTGTTTGATATTTACTAGTATTTCATGTTGCATTGGATAGATGCTTAAGTTACTGAAACATATGGATTTTAGAATCAGAGTGTTAAAAAATATCTTAGAAATAATCCTCAAGCCCTAGTCTATGTTCAACATTACAACCAGATTGATCTTTTTAAACCTTGTAAGAATATCTCCCTCTTGCTCAGGAGGCATCCCACCTCACTCAGAGGTTAGTCCAAAGTCCTCCCTTCAAGGAATCCACAGATCTTTGCTCTACCTGCTCCTGACCCCTCCTACCTGACCAGATTGCTCTCCTTGCTGTTCCTTGAACAAGCCAGATACACACCATAGCCTATGGCTCTTGCATCAGCTGGTCCCTTTTCTTGGAGCACTCTTTACCCCAGACACTTGTATGCTTCACTTCCTTGTCTCTTTCAGCGACAATGTGATCATCTTTTTTACCATTGCACATCCTCACCCCTCGCTTGCCATGCCTTTTACTTGCTTTTCCTGCTTCCTGATACTCAATACATCCAACATACTGTACATTTATTTATCTTTCCCTTTCCCCCTATTCATTGTAAGCTCCATAATAACAGAAATTTTTGTCTTTTTTTCCACTGAGATCTCCCTAGCTCCTGGGACAGTGCCTGGTACAGAGTGGTCAATGGATATTTGTTAAATTAATAAAAAATGTAGGTTTCAACACATACTGCTCACAGAGAATGCCACACTGAGTTCAATGAAGGGTCATGGAAACATAAGAAAAAAGAAATTTTCGTATTCCATGCTTGTTAGTGTGAAAGGGCAGAGACAAATCTAATCTGAGTCAGCCATGTATTGACAAGTGAACTTGTTCCTATTAAATAAATCACTTGAGCAAAACTCAATGTTGTTCTAAACTAAAAGATGCTGGTACATAGATCTTCCATATGCTATTCCATGGGTGGGGAGAGGGCCACTGTTGTCACATAAATTTCATACAATTCATATAAGTTCTTGTGACTTTAATTAGTTGGGGTTTTTTTTTTCAACCTAATAACACTGAAGGGAAAGTAAAATGTGAAAGTATCCACAAAGTAAACTCAGATCAACACTTTTTTTTAACCTGTATTAGCATAGCTGAAAGAATTAAACATAATACATGCTTTCCATTCAACCTTCTCCTGATATCATCACTGTCCAATCAAAAGTATAGTTTTGGTTCTATTGATTGGGTTTTAGAATAAGGTTTCAAGAAAGGAGGTAGTTTCAATTAAAAATTAAATAGCACCGTGTTTATATTCTTTATCCCCATCTGAGATATGTCACTTCATGACTCCTGAACTTTCCTGTGTAAATAATTTCACGGAAACACATTCTGTCTATGTGTTTCAAAGAGAGCCAAGGTTTGTGTACATTTCCCAATGGCATTAACTTCTTTTACTGGGGACTAGGCTTGCAGCAAGAAGTTGAAATAAGTTAAAATATTTTTACTTTTTAAACTTGAACTGTGGAATTGAAAATTAGTTTTAAAGGAACATAAACTTAATGTTCAGTTTATACAAAGCTAATTTGGAAAAAAAATCCCTTCGTTCTGGCTAACACATATCGTTCACATGTGTCTGACAGTGTGGGGGCCACTTAATTTGCTCACTAAATATTTGCTGGATTGTGTAAATAATTGCGTGAATGATTTTTCTTTAGGTCTCAGAAATGAACTACGAAGGGGAAAAATGAAACTGTTTTGTGGAATTCTAAAAAAAAAATACTTTAGCAGCTGGAAAGAAAAATCAGGGCCTAGGTATAGTGTCCCAGAGCACATGGAAGGCCTGGACTCCTTCCAGAGGTGGCCCAGGAATGCCAAAGGACCTGCAGGGCAAGAGCGGGGCAGAGTTCGGGCTTGAAGCCAGGAGGCCTGAGGCAAGATCAGAGTCCCACTTGGGAGACAGTGGCCAGAAGCAGGATCCCGGGCCAGCAGGT
This sequence comes from Vespertilio murinus, assembly GCA_963924515.1. Taxonomy (NCBI): domain Eukaryota; kingdom Metazoa; phylum Chordata; class Mammalia; order Chiroptera; family Vespertilionidae; genus Vespertilio; species Vespertilio murinus. Next base: position 38,755,305 of record OZ004711.1, read on the forward strand.
AGAGTGCAAAGGGCCAAAGCCAGGTTAGGGGCCAGTGATCAAGCCCGGCATATAAAGATGGGCAGCGGAACAAAAGTGTAAGTGTGGCATTTTCTGATTCAAGGTCTGAATAGACATATTCATTTGGGAAATCTTGGGTGAGTTATCTCAGAGGATGAATCCCTTTGCAATATTTTTATAATGTTCAACTTTTAGAAAAATGCTCTTTGTAATCGCTTCCAGTTATTTTCCCAAATAGACTGATTCCATGACTCCCTCTGCCTCAGTTAAAATCAACGAAGAGCAACATTTACCATTTACACATCTTTGTATTCCTTGTCTTCCATTGAGTTGACTTTGCTTTTCCAAGCAACATTGCCCTTTAAAAGTCGGGATGTAGATGACGTGGGACTGCGCAGAGTTCCTCTTCCTCCTGGTAGGAAGGCATCATAAGCTGTGCTGCTGGCTTTCTGTGTAGCTGTGGAGGTTTCAAAATGTGGCTGACAGCTTTTCTCTTTTCTCCCACAGTGTTGAGTGGGAATTTTTAATTTTTTTTTGGGGGGGAGGACTGTGTAAATACCTGAGTGATTAATACTAGTAAGATGATGCTGGAAAATTAGTTATAGAGGAGTATGAAGACCCAGCTGCCATAGCCTACTGGTGTTGCAGTGTATTCCTGTTCACGGGTGTGTATTTGCAGTGGGAACGTGGTAAGTTTAATCAAGAAAACTGGTTTCATAATGTGTCTTAAGGCCAATTTTAGAACATGAAAAGTTAAAAAAAAGGATTAGTCAAAGTTACAGAGTCCTAGAACAAATTAAACTAGTAGTATTTCTAATATTATCAAGTTACCTTAATAGACAAGCTTCTTGGGAGAGGCAGGAAAATAGAGGAAAGTTCCTTTTGTTTTTCCCATGTACACATGCTGTGTGGGCCCTGTGTTATCTATGATGTACCTTAGGCAGGAAACATGTTTAAAATGATTAATAAAAGGGGTTTCTTTTTTGTATAATATATGATGTATTCTTTTAGAAACAGAGGTAGGTTTTTCTCCTAAAGCAAAAGACACTTAAAATCAAGAAGCTCCATTTTTAACTTGAAGAGTGTTTTGTACAAATTGGTTTACTTCTTGTAGGTCCTAATTTCCTCACACATACATGACTAAGGATTGCTACCCAAAATCCAATTGTATCACATATAACATGGATCAAATGATAGTACATAGAGGTGGATTTATAACCAATGGGATGTTCAAGCTGAAAGGGGCAATGCTACTGAAGCATAGTTACCTCCATCTTATATAAAAACTCCTGTTTGAGATTTTAACCCTGCTACTTTGTTTTCTGTAAACACTTGCTTGCTTAAATAATAAGGAAAATAAGACTACTCCCATTCCAGAGAAGTCATAAACTATGCCCCAAACAGAGTTATCAGTGCTGGCACCAGGCCAGGCGTTGAGATATGGTCTCATGGCCCCTTCCCAGTACACAGAGCTTCTTTCTCAGAAGGTCCAGAAGGCTCATTCCAAATTTTGGAAACAAAAGACTAGGAAAGATATAAATGTTTCTGCTCAGAATTTGAAAGACATTTTTTCTGAGACCACCGGTGTAATAATAAAAAAGTATAACTCCATTTCTCTAAGTATTACTTGGATTTTCTCCAGTCTTCTGTAACACTACTTCATGAGGTTCTTTTGGCAGATTTTAAGATGCCAAAAAGCAAAGTGGGATAGATAATATACTTCACACTAAACCAGGAACCCTTCAAATTATAGGATCTTTGAACATATAAGGTTACAGAATACTATACAAGGAAAATATATGGATATTAAAACACCTTGCATATTCCTATATACAAATAACTTTATGTAGTTGTTCAGGACACATACCTATATAGGAATTTGTATCATACACATTTGAATAAGTACCTATAGGGGGCATAATAGTGAGAATCCGGGGACAAACTAATATTAGTAAAACAAACCAAAACAAAAGAGTGGCATAATAAGATTTAACTATGCAAACATGTAAAGAATTAAAGAATACAAACATTACAATTTTTGCTTTTGAAATCCAAATAAAAGAGATATAAAAAAGAAACAAAAAATACTAGAAATAAATATTAAGTCCAAAATGTTGGTAAAAAAAATCTACCTGGAAAGCCATTCTTATGATATGAATGAAAAGACATTGGAGTTTTAGTTGACTGAAGCTTGGGTCATTGTTATAATGTGGCTGCCAAAGAAAAACTAACTCTGGCTGCCTTAAAGAACATTGTAATGCCCAGAACAAGGAAGGTTGTAGGGCACTCTACTCATCAAATCAAAACCTGTTGATGATAATCAGTTCTGGTTGCCAAAGTTGAAACTTTGGGGAAGTGAACTCCATTCAATGAAGAAAGCAATGTCATAGGAATCAGCTTAATCAATTGGGTTATGAAACTTAATCTAAAATCCAGGTGTGCAAAAAATACTTTTTTTAATCTTCTATAAATCCATACTTTTTTGCCTCTGCTCTAATAAGACTGTAGAAATAATCCCTGTCCAATTAAGGATAGTCCCCTCCTCAAGTTGTCATTTAATTCTGGGTTCTTGGGCATTGCTCTTGTATGGATGATGGGGGCTACACGTGCTCAGTCATTGGTCACACAGGTATCTCACGAGATAGTCATTATCCACAAGTGTTTCAGCCTTGCTATCCTCAGCTGTTTATCACCTTAAAGCAGGAAGCCCTGAGATGAGACTGATTCTGCCATTATCTCTTAATAGACCACTCAACTGCCCAGATGTCTCACAAGCAGTTAGTGGAAAGTGGGGTATGGGTCTCACATGTTTTTGGGAACTATGGAATTGTTTCTCTTGCCTTTTCTCTCCCAGATTCTAGGAAATCTCTCCTCAGGATAGGGAAAATCTTTCTTCCTTCCCATTCCTCAAGACCTTAACTTAATTTCTCTAAAGTCAGGCTTTTGCAAAACAAAACCATAAAAATATCTGTTTTATTTTGCCATATCCTTTTTCCAGAGTCACAGCAACGGAGAGCTATCTTCTAAAATAATAAAAGTAGGGGGGGGGGGGAATAGAGTACAAGCAAAAATAAAATAAAAGAACACCAAAATAGACTTTATTTTTTATCTGTATAAAAAGAACTTTGTAATGATGAGCATTATTCAATTAGACAGTGGGGTGCCTTGGGTACTGGTTTATCATCATAGGGTATGTTTCCATGGATTCACCTTTCAGTGATGTTTTAAGCTTTGAGTGGGAGATTGGATGAGATGACCTGCCAGGGTCTACCCTGTGGGAGAGCCCAGGATAATGCTAATCTTAAATTCTACCTCAATGTTAAATGACAGTGCATGTTAATTGGGAGGTTACAGAGTATCTAATTAAAGAAGGAACTTTTTAAACTTAAAATATGTGATAACAAATGTGAAAGTTTGTCATACAGTAGGTGATCAATATATTGAATTAAAATGTATTACATTTGAAAATAATCTGTTTCTTTAAGAAAATAAAACTATATATTGTGATTTATTCAAGTAAGTATAAAGCATACCCACAAAAACCATAACTTATTTTTAGAAAAATGAGTTTAGATGACTCATCAAATATTCATGTCAGGCTGTAAGCAAGAAAATAAAATAAAAATAAAACTCCACCTAATAGAAATACTTTTAAAATATATTAACATTTTGCCAAGGTCAGTTTGGCTCAGTGGTAGAGCGTCGGTCTGCGGACTGAAGAGTCCCGGGTTCGATTCCGGTGAAGGGCATGTACATTGGTTGCAGGCACATCCCTGGTAGGGGGTGTGCAGGAGGCAGCTGGTCGATGTTTCTCTCTCATCGACGTTTCTGGCTCTCTATCTCTCTCCCTTCCTCTCTGTAAAATATCAATAAAATATATTTTTTAAAAAAGAAACAACACAATGTTAAAAAATAAATAAAATATATTAACATTTTTGCTTTCTTTTCATTTTTAGCTTATATGCTTTAAGATAACCAAAAATATTTTTTTCAAAATTATTTGAAATCACACATTTGTTCCTATAGTTCAATGTACTCCAGTAAATTATATGAGAAAGTACAAAGATATAAGTATATAATTTATAGTGAGTTAAAAGTTTAAAATGATAAAAATGATAAGATCCACCTCAATTTGATCTGATTTTTCTGATCCATCCCACCCTGCAAAGTAGGACAAGTTTTGTAAATGATATAAAGTTTTATTCTTTAATTATTATTATTTTAGACATATTTTAATTGATTTTATAGAGGAAGGGGAGGGAGAGAGAGATAGAAACATTAATGATGAAAGAATCATGGATATGCTGCCTCTTGCACACCCCACCCACACTGGCGATGGAGCCCACAAGCCAGGCAATGTGTCTTTGACCAGACTTAAACTTGGGACCCTTCAGTCTGCAGTCTGATGCTCTATTCACTCAGCCAAACTGCCTAGGGCTTTAATTTTTATTCAACAGCCTCCCTACTGGCCTTGTTACCCCTTACTGCTCCCCTGCCAGCCTGGTTGCCCCCAACTGCCCCCCACCTGCTGGCCTGGTTACTCCCAACTTCCCTGCCTGGTTGCTCCCAACTGCCTCTCAACTGGCCTGGTCACCCTTATCTGCCCCCTCTGTAGATCTGTTCACCCCACACAGCCCACTGTTCAGTCCTCTATCCAGTTGTCTTGGTCATGAAGTCCCCTGGCTTTTTATATATTAGGATATCAGCTCTTATTGTTGTTAATGGGGGCTTGAGGGTCAAAGGAAAGTATCCGGGTGTCTGGTGTGATCTGCCATCTTTTCTAAAGAGAGTAGTTAATGGTGGGTGAGGGAACCTGTGAATTGGTTTACATCTTCTGAGAAACCAACTGATCATTTTCCAGCAATAGTACCTAAGGATGTAAACTACTCTATTTTATCTTAAGGCTTTGTGTACAGTTTTATTTGTTGCTAAGGAGTTATGATTTCCTCTACCCACTTCTCATTAGAGTGGTACTAGTCCTCAATAATGACTCACAAAATGGCATTGCAGAAAAAAAATGCAGGCTTTATAACTCTGTCTTACTTAACTACTTTGAATTGAGCTGAGTAAAAAAAATGGGATTAATGAAAAGGACATCTGAAAGCATTGAAAAACACAGACAAAAAAATCACATGACTACTTTCTCTCATTTTCCTCCCAAATTTGTTCACAGAAAACCCATGTTCTTTCCTCTTCGATAGGTTTTTCTTCCAGTCTTTTGCATCCAGAGAATTCCTATAAGAAAGAAATGCAAGGAGTTTGGGTGAGATGTGCTTTGCATAACTTTATTCTGATGACAAAGGAAATGTTTATACCATTAAATAACCCTAGAGGAAACATTGCCATTTATCTGTAAATTGCTTTCCTAAATGTATATATCCATTAATTTATTTATCCAGTAAATATATTTTGAACACATTCAGGCACTACTCCAATACTGGGGATAAAACAGTGAACAAAATACTATAATTTCTGCTCTTTTGAAACTTAGATTGTTGTAGGACAAAAAATGACAATAAAAATAAGTCAAATATATGGTATTTAGATACAATAATCTTAGTCATTGGGTCTAATTTCCCTTAAATTTATCCTTTTTAGTTATTACAGATAATTTTAGAATAGTTCTCTACCTACAAACTTTTCCTCTCTTGTCTGGCCTTAAATAATCTTACCATGCAAATCTTTTTTATTATATGCAAACTTAGAAGTATCCATTGAACTCTCAAGGTGCTGGATACACTGAAAGGTTTTATGGGAATTATGTAAAAACAATATAAATGCCTGATATGTTCTCTACTCTCAAAGTACTGTCAAGCTACGGTCTTTAAAATTTGCACAATAGCATTTACACTAATCAGAATATTCTGAAGTGTAATGGATGAAGGGAAGAAAGTTGAAAAGGATAAATCACAAAAGACTTATTCTTTAAAGAAGGTGCCATGCAATTATATATTGAAGATTAGTCTTGAAGCTCTAGAGCAGAAGAGTAAAGAAAGGAGATTACATCAGGCCATGGGAAAGGAATCACCAAAAATATAAAGGACTGTTGCATATTGAGTAGGAAGGAGAAATATAACTTTCTTTAAGTAGATTGCTACTTACAGTGCATCACTGGGAATAAATATGAAATAAGAAGGATAAATCAAATTGTTAAATGTTTTAATTCAAGCTAAATATCATGTTTTAAAGAATTTGACTCAGCAAATACCCAAGACTGAATTAATTTAGCCAAACCCTTGTGGTTCCTCTAGTTGTGTGTGTGTTCTGAGTAGGGAGTAGGTGAGTTAAAGGATTCTATTAGACAGCTTTTCAAGGATATAAAGTTTGTCAAGAAAACAAAGTGTTTAAGAATTGGACTTCAGTTTTAAGAAAGCAACTGATGTACACAAATTAATATGGTCTTTCTTGGTTCATGGAATGAATCTTCACAAAAGGTTTCAATTCTAACTCAGTGGAATTGAACAAAGAGACCATCCTAAGGATTCAAGAGGAGTAACCCCAATAATGGATATGGTTTGCTCAAAAAAGCATTACACTTACTTCACCAAGTATTTATTACCTTTTTGTATTTAGTGATTTATTGGGTGCTATGAGATAAGAAAGACAAACAGAATGTACCCCTTGGTTCTGCCTCATTCATTATTCAACACACATTTATTGAGCAACTTCTGTTATAAAGACTGGTGTCCTAACAGGCATTGGTATTTTGTGATGTTTCCCTAAAACTATCCTTTGTAGGTGATTACCCACCTCAATACCCTGATCTTATGCATCCCTATTTAAGAATTTTCGATGCTTTATGAGATGAAATCAGATTTTGTTATTTATATTTAAGTTGGAGAAATAATAGCAAATAAATACATATTAGGAAATAGAAACTTGGCTTACTGAAGATGAATCTGAACTACTTTGTCTTTTGCTGGGCTTGCTTTGGAGAGTAATATCTCCAACACTATTTTGCTGAGAGGACAGTTGTCTGGCATATCGCCAGTCCTCACTTCAAGTCCATTCATTGTGGAGTTGGTCATATCATAATAGTTAAGTGAATTTCACAGTTATTCAAAAGCTGATAGGATGTCAAACCTGAGTTGCTTTTATGTTTGTTTTTCTCTGAAATGTCATCTTATGTGTGTCAAAAAATATAATGAATATACAATCAAAGGAACAAAGGAAAGAATCAACAAAATAGAGTGCTTACAAGCATTTATTATGCACTGAAATGAAATTGAAGAAATGTAGCTGGAATTAGGAAAAAAAGATGAATTTGACTGAAATATTTTTCTTTTATTTTTGACACTATTATAGATATCTTCATTATCCATTTGTCAGCTCCAGAGAAAATAATTTCCATATATGTTTAAATTATGTTGATTTGAAATTTAATGAATGCCTACTACAATTCTTACATACCAGATCTTGTGTTGTTTTTTTTTCTAATATTTGATTTTCTTATCTTACAAGAAATCTGGAGGGTAGTTAATCCAATATTCATATTGTATCTGTGAAAATTAACATTAGAAAAGTTAAATTAGTCAATGATGATAGCGGTTTGGTGGGAAAAACAGAGCTACCCCTGTCATAATGACTGTTGAACAGAATTTTTAAAAAGGTAAAAATCAACTCAAGCTCTACAATAAAAGACTTTATTATAATAGAGAAGACATGCATAGCAGCATGAGCTGTCTGTACACATTGTTTTGCTGTTACTATGTGTTATAATTAAATCCATATTTCATTAATTGAAAATTGATTCTATGAAAATCATAACATTGATCAGAATCTTCCTAAAGTACAGATAAAGAGGAGTTGTCCATGTAGAACATTTGTGTTGTCATGTACAGCATTTATTGTATCCAGCCCAGCAATCTGTTCAGTTAGAAGTTGTAAAAGTGCTTGCTAATGATTGATTTTTGTATCAGGACAAATAATATGCCAATTCTTTTATTTAAAAAAATCTTAAAGCAAGAGTAATTAGTGTTTGCTTTGCCTTCGTATTATAGATGTTGCAGCAGTGAAAATATTTTTCCTTGCCATTCTTAATAGGTTGAGTTGAAAATAAAAAATCTTAGAGCCAAACTGACTACCCTGGTAAAAGCAGTTTAGCAATGTAATTTATAAGGAACATGTGATAGTTTCCAGGAGTGGCATGCGTCATCTTCCCACATGAAACTATGTAGAATGTAATTTTACAGTTGGGTAAATTTTCAAGGCAGGGCACAGAGATATGACTGTGGGATGCCCATTAATGTCAAAAGGAGTCAAAGGGCTCTATTCCTCATCCCCCTCTTAGAGAATGCACCTGCGTCGGCCTGCTGTGAGAGGGGTTCATTTCTTTCCAGAAAATTCTGCGTGCCAATGGTAATGGATATCAATAATGATGTTTATATAATATTAGTTTGGTTCTTAGATTTGCCGATATGGTCAATGGTAGCATGAAAATTGGGAATTCAGACCCTTTTACCCTAAATAATTCTAGATTTATTTTATAAGCATGAGCATAAACATGTAAATTATGTGGAACAGAAGTTGTATCATGGAAAATGTATCTGAATAAAAATGTTGTAATGTGATGTTATCTACATATATAAAAGGCAAATGTGCTGTCTGACCTTCCAACCAATTGCTATGATGCACACTGACCACCAGGAGGCAGACACTAACACAGGAGTTTCTATGACACACACTGGCCATTTACAGAGAAATGGCACTGTGGACCTGGCACCAACAAAGCAACACTTGGCTTCCCCAAAGTGGTACACAGGCCCCACCACTGGAGTGACAGCCCACCAAGTCACAGCTGATGCTGCCGAGATCCCATGGCACAAAATGTGGCCCACAGCCCAGCCCAGTCCTGAAATGGTAGCTGTGAGTACCAGGTAATGATGTCATGTAGCAACATCTGGTTTCTTCTCCATAGCGACTAGCTTTCTTAAAGTTTCTTCAGCCCAGGAACCTGACTTGCTTTATAGTCAGGTGCAAACATTTTACACTTTAAACAAATGTCTGTGAAGCATTTTCCCATGCCTCATCTCATTTGATCCTTGTAGAAGTCCTGGAGTATGTAGATAGGAGACTCGGTGGAATCTTGGGTTTGTTTGTTTGTTTGTTTTTTCATGAGCTGGAAAATGGAGATTTGAAAGCCTAGAAACTTGACCCAACTGAAAAGAAATTAGAAATGGTGGACCTTGAAAATGACTTCAGGTTTTCTCACTGCGCAGAATATAGTCAAACACTGCTTCAGTTAAATATTTTACCTTTGTTCTCCCTGCATGTTCTACAATAATAGTCTGTTTCATGTTGATATTTACTGCTGTGTTGTTAACAATTACCTGAAAGAGAAGTTGGGGTGCTTCAATGGGCTGGAAAATGTTTAGCTAACTCAGAAAGCAGGTGTAATTAAGCAAGTTTATTCTATATCTATAAAAGACTAAGTCAACTCATGCATGCAAGATACATATAAAGCCCTTGCTGGTGTCAATCACATGTGTGTGTTTCCACCTGTCACTGTCAATTGTGAATTTGGTTGGCATTTCTATTTTAGAGAAAGGGCGAATAGCAATATTCAAATATTTCTTCTAGCTGAAACCGATTTGCCTCAGTGATAGAGAGTTGGCCTGTGGACTGATAGGTCCCAGTTTTGATTCCGGTCAAGGGCATGTACTTTTGTTGCAGGCACATCCCCAGTGGGGCGTGTGCTTCTGGAGACAGATGATCAATGTTTCTCTCTAATCAATGTTTCTAACTCTGTATCCTTCTCCCTTCCTCTCTTGTAAAAATCAATAAAATATATATATAAAAATATTTATTCTAATTAATTTCCTTTAAATGTGCATGAATTTGTGCACCAGGCCCCTAGTATAATCATAATGCATATAAAACTAACATCCATACAATTTCCGACTAGAACAGTATTGTAGTCAAAAATAAAGTCTGTGCAATAATGGAGAGATCTAATATGCCAAATCTTTGCTTCTTATTTCTTCCAAACAGGGAAGGAGGCACATAGGTGCCACCTATCACTATTGTTAAAATTCCCATTTTTTTTTAAAAAAAATTACTATATATACATATTTTAGCCAATTCTACATGTCTGCTCCCTAAAAATGCTCTAGAGTATTGGAATGTATTTACTTCTTTCCTCCCATGTCCTCTTTTAAAAGTTCTAGAACAAGTTTGGTTAGGCTGGATCTATCTTTGAGGGTTCAGGGTGGACAAGAAACTGACATGATTCAACCAAAAAGCTATTTATTGATTCATAATCAATAGACCTTGATATTAGAAATTTTTAAAAGCACCCATTGGGAGTTGATCCATGCTCCCATTTTTTAGCAGTTTCTGCTATCAAAGAAGGAGTTTAAATTGATGATAGAAATGTTCTTTAGCATACAGCGGTATACGTAATATGGTAGCCATTAGCCACATGTTGCTACTAGTTACCTAAAATGTGGCTAGAATAATTAAATAATTTAGTTGCTAATTATATTTAATTTACATTTTAAATTTGGTAGCTATATTAAACAAAGCAAATCTAGTAAATCCAGAAACCCAGTTTTTGAGGTAAGTACCAACAATTTCAAAATAGGGTTAATGCTATGAGATAAGTACAAACAAAATTCTTTAAGACTCAGAGAAGTGAAATATTTCAATTGAGAAAAAATTAAAACAACAGTAATTTAGATTTGAAGGATGAAGTAGCATAATTTACATAGTACAATTGATTTTATAGGTGAGTTTGAGGGTAAAGGAACTCAGCTATGCATCAAGTATCTTATATACATTTGTTCATTTATTTTCCAAAGCTGAGAAATATTGTCTCTATAACAAGTGGAATTGTTATTAACATTTAATGAACAGGATTAATTAACAGACCCAAGTTCACCTAGCTAGTAAGTGGTGTTTACTAAGTTGGAACCCAAGTCAACTGACTCCTGACCTCAGATTTGTCTATCTCACTATGCTGATGAAGAAGTAAGGGGGAGATCAAAGATGATTCAAGTCTGCAAAGCAGAATGACTTGAAGATGGCAGTGGTTTAGCCAGGAAGTGGATAAGCTTGGACATGGTAAATGGATGTATAAATTAGTTATGGAGGAAGATAGCAATAAAGATTTAAAACCAAGGGGGAATACTGAGGCTCAGAAAGTGTCTCTACATTTGGGAGCCAATTGAAAATTGATGCTAGAATGGTTGTTGAATCATTAAAAAAATGATGTACAAACTAGAGGCCAATGCACAAAAATCGTGAACTCGGTAGTGGTGGGGTTCCCTCAGCTTGGCCTGTGCCCTCTCACAGTCCGGGAGCCCTTGGGGGATGTCCAACTAAGTGGGCAATCGGACATCCTTAGTGCTGCCTTGGAGGTAGGAGAGGCTCCTGCCACTGCCGCTGCAGCTTCCGGCTGAACAACACACCCCTTGTTGGTGTGCACTGACCACTGGAAGGTCAGGTCCTGCATTGAGCATCTGCTCCCTGGTGGTCAGTGTGTGTCATAGCGACTGGTCACTTAGCGTTGGGTCGATTTGCATATTACCTGTTATTATATAGGATATGGGTGCATTTTATTATTACAGTATAAATTTGAAATAAGTATTAGGAAATCAGGTAAAACAAATGACTCACGAAGCAGTGGTGATGTTAATCTCTTTACATGAAAGTTATTAATCATTGATCACTCAATAATCATGTTTATGTTGGTGCATATAATATAGATCTATAACATTTTTACTTTGAAATAACATTATATTTTATTTTATCTTTTCCCAGACTTTGTGCTATTGTTGTCATATATTGTATTTCTAGATATGTTATGGAAGTAAAAATACATTCCAACTGATTTTTTTTTTCAACAGCAAATTATCTTTTAAAAGATTAAAAAATGAAGAAACAACATCAACACAGAATTCAGTTCTTTCATTGCCTCTGTCTCAGTGGTCGCTTCAGTGTTGTTTAAGATGCGATGTCTAAAAATTGTAGTTTTATAATTTTTGTATGGTTTTAAATTTGTTTTTCAGGTGGGAAGACAAATATGGTGCCTGGTATTCATTATAGAGGAAGCAGAATTTGTTGAATGGATTTTGGTTATGTAAAGTCTGGCCATAAACGGCTGTCTATTTCCATTGAAAAATACAAACTCCAGTTGCTTTTTATCCTGGGAAGAGCTTTGGGGAAAAAAATTAATATAAACTTGCCAGACTTAGCACTTTTCACTTACTATGTGTCATTACTCTTCGGTATTTATGATTCTGATCTTTTCCTCTCCATGCAAGTCCTTCCATGTTAATCTATCACCGGTTAATCACTCTTGGCTTCCCCGTTTAAAGCGATCTTGCCCCCTTGTGTGCATATGTATATGTTCAGACCCAAGTGCTTTCTAACCACCTTCACCTCCTGCGAATTCCTCAATAAAGCCCACCGGCAACGTGTGTTCATACCTGATACCTATCGCCTCCCAATGGCACTTGTCCTCAGGTCATTCTTTCTCCCCACCAAATCATTTCTTTGAAGGCCTAGGTTCTCCTTTCTAGGAATTATAATGTTCACATTACAGTGCATCGAAAACAACCGGGACTTCTTTTCTGACTCCACTTCTGTTCAGTTTGGCTGGGTCTGAGTAAGATGTAAGTGGCCCCCACTCTTATGTAACAAGTGACAAAATGTCTCTAACATCTTTCCAGATTAGTAAGCTTTTAAGGAGCAAACTCTCTTCATTATAAAGTCAGTCTTCCCTACCACAGACCCTAGGATTTCTTAGCATTTTCACTCTTTGATCCTAGAAGAAACAGTTCTAATAAAAGTATCATGCAGTACCAGTTTTGATAAAATCCACACTGCCTGTGGAGTGATATTGTTCTATGTGGGTCCAACTTGATCCATCCCATTCCTTTCTATATAGTTCTGTCTCTTTAAAACTTGGTCTTCTTCCCCCCACACACACCCTCCCCCCGCCACCCCCATTTGTCAGTTAAATTGTATTAGGAACTCATGCAGACTCTTCCACAGCCTGAGTAAGAAAAACTATTTTGTTAAGATGTTAGCTGGTACTAAATATAGTTATCATTATTGTGGCCTTTATATATACATTACAATTTTGTCACAAGCTCAATGTAATATCTAGAAATTCCCTTAAAATAAAAACTAGTGAGTGTGTTATGAAATTACAGCCAGGACAGATGGCCAGATCCTGTCATTGGAAATAAAAGTAATGTTATAAGTGTATAACTCCATTGGGGAAATTGAGTACCATAATAAAGTAGACTTCCACTTTCTGCAATGAAATTCAATGACTGTTGAGGAGTTTAGGGTTTAGAAAATTGAAAAATGAAACCTTTGGTTTTTTGCCGCTGTTTGATGATGTGTAGCAAGTCCCTTTATGGACTGAGGCTAACATCCAAATAGTAACAAGCTTGCAGTGAATAGAGCCCACAGAGGATAAGCTACTAAATCTTGCAATAAAAGCTGTGTGATTTACAGTAAATTCCAGAGGGCTGACAGCACCACAGCTGAGGGCATAAACACTTCTTTCATGGCTGAAGCTTCAGTCAGCTCTGTCTGCTGTGAAGTACAATCGGGCAGCGAGGCATGCTGCTTACCAGCAATGACTTTGATAAATAACTAGGAAGTCCCACTGTTGGCTTAAAACTAGAAGTTGTTCAGTTGCAATTCTGCATTTGTCCTGCTTTAATGGGTATGGAAGTGGCTTTAGCTGTAATCTGTCAGTGATTGATTAGGCCTTGCTGAATCCCCTCTCCACTCCGTTTCCAGCTCCTTGCCTTCCACAGTTAAAACAAAATTGGTACATATGTGACTGCCCTCTTATGAGGAAAGTAAACACTTTTAATTCTGCTCAAGTGAGTATGAGTTAAATGGCCCCAGCTGATAAATTGGTGACAGAACAACAAATCTTAGCCGAGAAACGCTATTCTACGCGCAAAAAACATTTGGGATCATGTGTAGTTTTCATTTGCTGCTGGCAGAGTGGGTCGTAGTTAAAAGTCCCAATCACCGCCATTTATTTTATGCGCACACATAAAAGCCAAGGAGGAAGCGGGCCACTGTTCTAATCATAGACGTATTGAGATATCAGGCTTAATGCCGGACCCGCTCATAATCACTCTGCCTGTCTAAATTAGGCGTGCTATTAAACAAGTACACGAATTCCACAACAGAGAAGAGAGAGACTATGGGAGCGGTGCTTGTAGCTATAATTAGGGCAGGGGCATTTATATATTTATTTTAGGAGGTTAATTTCCCATTACACCTGGCTGGGATGTAATAATGTACGTGAGCCCACCGGATGCAAAGGGTGTATCTTGTTGTTGTTTCAAATAAGACTTTCAGTCAATTGATTAATTTTGTAAGTGGGCAAAGGTGGATAAAAGTAATTATTATTGTATTCGGGGGGAATTCGTGTCATTTAATGTCAGCAGAGGAAACCAACCTCGATTTCTATCCCTGCGGATCTCAGATGCCACGACCAAACTTTCAGTGGAAACAATGCCGCCTGCCATGGGGGGTACAAGGTGACGGGAACAGAACATGCTAGCTATAAGCATGGAGACTGTGAAATGCTTTCCTGAAGATATGGAAAACTAACACCAAATAAATTATTTTAACTCCGTGAGCCAGTGGATTGTTGAAAAAATGGCGTTTCATGAAGGAGAGAGTAAGAGGAGAAGGAGGAAAGGAAAGAGATTGTGTCTGTTTCGTTCACTTCATGGATTAATCAGCCATTGACTGAGCGGCATTAGAAAGTGGCATTGCTCCTGGAAACTCAAAGACTTTACATGCACAGCCATGCTGAGAAGAACTGGGCTATTCTATAGATTCATACTACCTTAAACCACAAAGAACTGGATTCGTAGATGCAAATTAATATGTCTACGATGATTTTATTATTTGAACAACAGTGAATCGTGTCTAATGATAACTATAGTAAGCTAGCTCTACTGCAATAGCATGCTTCCATTTTCGCAAGACCTAGCAGTTGGAAAAACGGTTTGGAAATCAGGCTGTCCATCTATACGTGTCATTTTATCTGTTCCTCAAGAACTGCTGAGGGCAGGAAACTTGCATTTGACACAGGCACATCAGTGCTTACATAAAGAGAACAGCCACTGAAAACATATTTTTCCCTTTAACAGTTCACCTTGCATCTAGAGGAGCTTTGACTTTGTGAGGGGAGTTCAAGCCCTTTACTTTAGATTATTTATGGTTTCTTACTTCACTGGGTGATAATCAACATAAGGCATATTTCTCATGCTTGGAGCTCCCCGCTCCTCAATACACAACCTAGGAAGATAACATCCGACAAGAACATTTGCCTTTTTTCCCCTTCCTGGCTGCAGTATATGACTTGATTTTAATTTCACCATTTCAATCTTTCTAACCAATTAAGCCTGATTCTGTATTCCAGAAAATGCCCACTTCCTGTCGCATGCATTGAATAGTTCCAAAAGAATTAAAAGAACAAATTATGGTTGCCATGAACTTCTCTTGCCATGTCAGAGAACTGAGAAATAAGGCGTGACCGAGGATAACATCTGATTAGCTTGCACATGCTGATAAGATGATTGGTGTAAGTGTTAGAAAGCACTGTGCTTAAGCATCTGGTGAGATTTACATACCTGAGGAAAGGCAGTTCAAACAGCAGAGTGTGAGGGCAATCAAGAATAACCAGTTAAGAAATTCAATGGGTAGCTATTTTCCTCATTTTTTTTTATACTTATGGTTTAATCCCCGTTGATCAGAACTGCTATTAGTAGATACTGATAGAATCAAAAGCTTAGGTTACATTCATCTATTAGCATGTTAAATGTTGTTCTGCTTCTTTAAGGTAAGTACACTCATTTGTTGAGAAGGAACACAGGTCCCACCCCCACCCAATTAAAATGATAGTACCATAAATATTTCTTATTATGTTAGATTACATTCTAATGCTTCCCTCTAGTCATTATGTTTAGTTGCTGTGTAGTATACTATCTTGATGTTTTGTTTGGTTTGTAAAGAGAGGGATTTGTGGCTCAGGGTTTAATCTCTAATAGAAAAGGCAGAAAGAGAGATGAATGTAAAATGAGCACCTGGGTACTATCTGCTCATTCAGCAAGAAGTCGCTGATCTAAATTCATTATTTTCAATTTTATTCATTTCTTTTTTTCCCCTCTCCTGTATTTTTAAAAAAATTATAGACACCTCAACAGGGGCAGATGCTTGACAGGAATCTTTCCAACCTTCCTTCATAAGCCACCACCATTCCCCTGCCTTCCCTCCTGATTCAGGAGAATCAGAATCTCATGGAGCACTGCCAAGTGCCACAGCCAGTGTGCTAACACTGTCCAGTATAATCTTAATCTCTGCATTTCACCTCAAACTGATCAACTGGCAAGATTGGGAAATAGGTACTTAAGTGAATTATAGGTATACCTAAATAGGTAGTTTAAAATATTTATACAGTGAGGGAAATGTAATTTATGATTTTGATTGTAGAACAGGTCATTTTTGCTACATTTACAGCTATTTTAACCATAATACCCATAGTCAAAAACATAATTTTCTTTGTATTTCTTCAAAAAATGATATTCTGAATGAACAGGCTTTCAAAACTAATTCTGCATGTGTTGATGAAATAAAATAAAATGAAAGGAATGTTAATTAATACATTGACATTTTTGACCAAAAAATACTAGTAATAAAGAACATTGTAGGGACCTGAGTTCTAATCCTAAATCTGCCAGTAACTAACGTTTGAAATGAGCATCTCTAGACCTTGGCTTTCTCATCTGTAAAATGCTGAAGGTGGATTTAATAAGACATAAAGACCTTTGCAGGCAAAAATTCTATGATTTCCTTATTCTTGCTTAATAGTATCAAAACATAAAATTTTGTAATATAAACACTATAAAATCAAGATGCTGCAATTTGAAGTTGTGATGTAGAGCTAAAGAAGAGAAACATAATTTCTCTTTTCAGAAGCTTCCCCAAACTTGATGAGAGGCTGAATGCCTCCCACCTCCATGCCATCATTTCCCTGTTACTTCCCATAGCATAAATACTAAACTTCTCTCCTTCTCTCATCTGAGTTAGAGAACTCTCTTCGGCCACTAAAAGGCAAGACTTTTAAGGCTTAATGGCACTCTGAAAAAAAAGTGCAGCTTAATCCACTGCCACTGAAAACTCTGGGCCAATAAAGTAATAAATATTAGCATCCCAAATTATAGATGCTGAGCAGTGCACAGTAGGTCAAAAGAAATATATGCCAAACAAATGAAAGAGGACAGAGCACACTTAATTTACATCAGTTTAAACCTTGGACTTATTAGCTGCCAACAGTGGTAGGTGATATCACCAATATATGGAATGATAAAATACCATTTTAATATTATACACAATTAAAAACCTTAAAAAAAAAGAATGACTATGACCCAATCCATAAAAGTATGTGTAATAACTGGCACATTAGTTAATTAATTTTACTTTTTAAAAGTTAATTTCTTTGCTTTTTATTATTAGTCATGGATTGCAGCATTGAAATTAACATAAAGGTGAGGATAACACATGATCTTTATATGTCATCTTATTAAAATGAAGCTATTTTTAATTCTTTTAAGAGGCCTATCAGAAAACACAATTTATATCCTCAAAGTATATTTTGTCAGTTTCAAGTATAATTTTTGCATTCATATTCTTTTATGAATTTTAATAGAGTCACTTAAATTGTAATTATTCCTCTCAGCTCAAATGCAGGTAACAAATGGAATTCAATCAGTGTTTGCGCATAATGACCATCATTAAGAGAGAAATAATAATGACATTCTCTCTGCATTAAACTTGCAGACTCTTTACACAATGATCTGAATCCCATTATTGATCTCCATGGAGATATGCAATTGTCACCTATTCTGCATAATATCAGAATGTTAAATACATTTGTTTGGAACAAATATTATAATGAATACAGTCAGTTCCACTTAATTAACTATCTGATAACTGAATATTTTTACTTAATAATTCAACTTGGAACATCAAAATTGTTCTATTTTTTTTTATTCAAATGCACTAGAGATTAGTCATAGATATTCATTTGAATGTTCATAAAATGTATGTGGAATTTAAAATTCCCCTTGGCTTTCTTTAAAGTACATCCATTAGAAGGACACTAGAGAGGTATTTTTTATCTGTTGGAAATAATGCTTTCCCCTCAGTGTTGTTTAAAATAACCCCTTAGAAGCTTACTTGTAAAAATGTGTTTTCTGACCAAAATTCTCCTGCCATCTAACTTCCTTTTATCATAAAATTGTTCATAAGAATGTCACTATTCATATTTACTCACATATATACATTTTTAATGTGGACATTTGGTTTAGGAAAGAAAGTACGAATAAAATATTGAATTCACTTGTGAAAAAAAGCTCTAGGAAAGTCATAATTGCTGAAAAATATAGCCTATTGGTATTTAAAAAAAAGAGAATTCTAGATCATATTTGTAATAACAGTAATAATAAGTACTGTGAATAGTGACTTGATTAATTTTTTTGGCCATAGAAGAAGTGTCACAGACTAGCATCAACACTTTGTATCTTGGTACTATTATGTCAATTAATTCCACAAACATTTGCTGAGCACTGACCCCCAAGCCCAGCATTGCATTTAAAAGTGATAATAGTGAAACCATAATGAGTAAGACACCAGGCCTTGCCTCAGGAAAATCACCATGTGGTGAGACGAAAATCACTCACAGGATACATTTTGACACAAGTGACAAATGCCAAGGATTTCAAAGAGGTGTAATAGAAGTATGGAGGTGAAAGTGATTGCTCCCACAGAGCAAGAGAGATGAGGATGTCTTTTGAGAGATAACAGATTAGTGTGTCTTACAGGATGAACAGAACTTTACCAGGTTTAAAATATGGTTAGAATGGTTCTAGGCTAGAAAAAGTTGCATGAACAGAGCTTGGAGGCATAAGAGTATGTGTAGCTTTCTGAGTACCACAAGTGTCAGTTTAGTTCAGCTGGAGTCTGGGGTGCTTAGTGAACAGTTCAAGGGAATGAAGCTCTAAAGGTTCCTATAATAACTACAACTTATTAAACATTTTTCCAGGTGCCATGATCTTGACTTCTATCTCAAACTCTTGGTAAAAACCTGCACTATATCATGCATATAAACAAGGAAGTTGCATTTAGAGATCTTTAGTGACTTGCATGATGTCACCTAGCCAATAAGCAGATGGCCTGGAGTTTCGTACCAGATCTGTTGATTTTCAAGACTACTGAAGTCCAAGTGGAGTTCAAACAAGGTTGGAAGAGCCTTGAATGCATGCTTGGGGAATTAGAAGAGTATTGCATGATTTTCCTCAGGAGAATGACATAACCAGATCAATAATTTAGAAACAGAGTTTGGGTCATAGTGTGGGGATCAAATTAGAAGCAAGGAGATTTGAGGCAAAGCTGAAAATTACGAAGTTGTTTTACTAGTCCAGGTGAGAATATTTCAACTAGCTAGCAGAACAATGGCAACAGAAAGGGGGCAGATTCAGTAAACTTCCTGCAGTAAAATCATCAGGACTTGGTTTCATATTGGATAATTGAAGAATATAAAAAATAAAAAATAAAAAAACAATTGGGGGAGAAAAGAATAATTTTATGTCCCTTTTATTTATCCTTGGAGATGGACTAAAGTTTATACTCAAACAGTAGAGTTTCCACAGATTGAAACTGTATTGATTTAATTTGGTTTAATTTCTGGGAAGCCCTAAGAAAATTCAGCAAGGCTATAGTTTTCCTTCATGTTAGCTTCCATTTTAGTGACCATCACTTCTTGTCTATTGTTTTGCAGTATCTGGGCACCTAAAATGAAAAAATGCCATCTGATTAACTCACATGTAAATACTGGTGTCTGAATGTGTTAATCTTTCCAACACAACTTATAAATGAAGGGTAATACTTAAAGCAAGAATTTAAAAAATATCACTCACTTATTTATTAACTTCTTGAGTGTCAAGAATGTCTCAGGCTCTGGAATCCTACCTAATAAAAGAGTAATATGCAAATTAACCATCACTCCATTACACCCACCAGCCATGGCCACCAGCCAATCAGAATAAGTATGGAAATAAACCCAACCAAGATGGCTACCAGGAGGGAGGCTTTGGTTTTCCAGGCAACGGAGGAAGACAAGCTTTCCTCCTGCCTTAACTGGCCCAGGCCTCCACTCAAGGCTAAAACGTTTCAATTATAAAAGGTAAACAAATTCAAACAGAAATGGTGGCAAGCAGGAGGCTTGGTTCCACTCCAGGCTACAGTGTTTCAATTGTAGAAGGTAAATAAATTACAGACATCAGGGTTTCCACTTGGGTCACTGGGGGGCATGGCTGGCCTGCAAACTACCACAGGCCCCTTGCCCAGGCCACCCCATGCCCCAAAGGAACCCCCACCCTGATCTGAGACACCCTTCAGGGCAAACCATCTGGCCCCCACCCATGCACCAGGCCTCTATCCTATCTAATAAAAGAGTAATATGCAGATTGACCATTACTCCAACACACAATATGGCTTCCCCTATGTGGACAAAGATTCTGCCCCCATGTAGACACAAGATGGCCACCACAAAATGCCCAGCAGTGGAGGGCAGTTGGGAGGGACCAGGCCTGCAAGGGAGCATTTAAGAGTGAC
Source organism: Vespertilio murinus (assembly GCA_963924515.1). NCBI lineage: Eukaryota > Metazoa > Chordata > Mammalia > Chiroptera > Vespertilionidae > Vespertilio > Vespertilio murinus. The sequence goes on from OZ004711.1 coordinate 38,775,966, forward strand.
CAGGCTGGCAGAGGAGGGAAGTTGGGGGTATACAGGATGGCAGGAAAGCAGTTAGACATCAATCAGGCTGGCATGGGAGTGGTTAGGGTGATCAGGCTGGCAGGCAGAAGCGCTAGGGGCAATCAGAGACACAGGCAGGCGAGCAGTTGGGAGCCAACAGTCCTGTATTGTGAGAGTGGGATCGGGCCTAAATGGGCAGTCAGACATCCCTCAAGGGGTCCCAGATTGGGAGGGTGCAAGCTGGGCTGAGAGATACCCTCCCCTCTGCCCCTGTACATGAATTTTGTGCACTGGGACCTAGTGAAAATATAATAGTCACAAAAGTCCATACCAGGTATTTTGCATGTGGGACAGACATGAATCTTTGGAATCCAGAGTATGGCCTGTGACCAGCAGAAGTTACCATGTCATCAAGAAGTCCCTGATTTTTTAAAGAAAAAAAAAGTATTTGCATATGTGTATAACCCATGGACAGTAATATTTTCAACAATTAAACAACAACAACAACAACAACAACAAAGAGTATGTACACAGTATCAGGTTGGTGAGGCTCTGATAATACCCAGCAGGTTAGCGTCAGATTAACTCATTTATCCTGAGGGCAGATCTTAAGAAGAAGAGTGCTGAGACACATCTCAAAATGCTTCTTTTTCTTCTCTCCCTGCTTGAAGTCTGAGGGTTTCTTAACTCCAATTTATAATGGGACTACCTGGTCCAGGTCCTGGAAATAAAAATCACAAAAGTGTGGGGCCCTCCTGGAACTGGAATCCCTTGGCGTTTTCTACTCTCAGACTTGAAATGAGGGCCTCCAGGAGCTCATTAATTCCGGGTCCTGTTTTTCCACAGCCCTCCCCCAGCTGGTTCCGGGAGCAAAATCAGCTCCAGAGTCTCTTCTCGGGTAAGCCATGTCTCCCTGTGTTTGCCTGTCTTCCCATTTTGGAGAAAGCGGTTTGCCCTGTGTCCTCCACTCTTATGGATTTAAAAAGAATTGTGATTTTTTTTCTCAGTCTGCTCAATTTTTGTACTTGTTAGCACAGAGTTGCAACTTCCAAGCTTGTTATGTGTGGAACCTGAAACAGGGAGAAGTTTCCTTAAATTTCGACATTGGTACCTGAACTTTCTTTTCCTTTCAGTGTATTTTCTTACCAGCTAATATTCCATCCATCATCTCATAAAGTTCATGTATTATTTAATTCCTTTGGGATGAAAGTTGTTTCTGCCTATGAAAATGATCAGTTTCACATGGTAAATAATTGAAAATGACTTCAAGCTCTAGCTGGTTTGGCTCCTTGGATAGAGTGTCGGCCTATGGACTGAAAGGTTACTAGTTCGATTCCCATCAAGAGCACATGCCCAGGTTGTGGGCTCAAATCCCACTAGGGAGTGTGCAGGAGGCAGCTGATCAATGAATCTCTTATCATTGATGTTTCTATCTCTCTCTCTCCTTTCCTCTCTGAAATCAATAAAAAATATATTTTTAAAAAGAATAACATTAAAAAAGAAAATGACTTCAAGTGAATATTTTTCTGTATGTATATTATGTTTCAATAAAAAGATAATCTTTATATCTATCTTTAACATGGTATCATTCTACTTATTTGCAGATTTTTCTAATCTCCAACTGCTTTTCCTACCAATTTTTCTATAATTTCTCCATTGAGTACACATATATTCATGCAGAATAAATTTTTAAAAATATATTTTATTTTGTTTTTAAAAAGATATATTTTATTGATTTTTTTACAGAGAGGAAGAGAGAAGAATAGAGAGTTAGAAACACTGATGAGAGAGAATCATTGATCAGCTGCTTCTTGCACACCCCCTACTGGGGATGTGCCCGCAACCAAGGTACATGCCATGACCAAAATCGAACCTGCGACCTTTCAGTCTGCAGGCCGACACTCTATCCATTGAGCCAAACCAGTTCGGCATGCAGAATGATTTTTTTACTAGACAATTTAGAGACTGAATCTTGCCTTCTATGTCTTTAATTAACAGTTTGAACCTCCTTCTCTTTGACCATTCTTTTAACTTGAGGGTTTATTTACTCATTTAATAACTTAATGAGGATGGGGGAACAAAGTTTATAATTTTTTTTAGTTTAATTATTCATTTAGACAACATGTAGTGGAATCTTGATTTAAAAAAATACAATCTAACAATTTTTGTCTTTAATTTGAGTGGCTAGTCCATATTCAGTTAATGTAATTATTCATATGGTTTGTTTATAGTTATCATTTGTTTTTCACTTTTTCCCATCTGTTCTTTATTCCTTTATTCCCCTTAACTTTTTTTTTTTTTTTTGGATTGAGCACATTTTGATTTCCTTTCTTATCTCTAGCATTGGCTTACTAGCTATTCCACTTAGACTATTTTTAATGGCTTCTCTAGAGTTTAACTTATCACTATTTACATTCAAATAATATTTTATAATACACATAAAGTGTAAGAATATTACAATATTATTATTCTATTTCTGCTTCCCATCTTTTGTGTTATTGTCCTACATTTTATTTCTAGTTATAATAATTGATACTGTCACAAAGCTTATGGATGCCCTATTTTTTAATTCTCATTTTTCTCTGTGCTTCTTTTTGAATAGTTCTCTTCATATGTTTTTTAGTTTACTAACCATTTCTCCTCTAGTGTATAATCCCATCCAGTTAATTTTTCACATCAGACGGTGGATTTTTCTATACCTCAGTGTTTCATATATCTTTCATTCCTCTTCTCAGTATTTGCTTATGTCGCTCTTCACATTTTGTGCATATTTATGTGATGTATAAGAGCTGTTTCAGGTCATTGTCTAGTAATTCTATCTTGTCTGTTATTTTCAGTTCTGCTTATTGTTGTTTTTTCTCCTCCTTATGTTTTCCTTTCTATACCTGTAATTTTGGTTTCCATACTGGAAACTGTGGACTTTACGTTGTTGAGTTTTGGATTTTCTTCTAGAACACAAGCAAGAACTCTTAGCTATGCATGATACCCTGGAGGTGAGACTTACTTTTAAGTTTGATCATTACATGTCCAGAGCAGCTTTTTCTATGGAACTAACTTAGCTCCACTCTTTAATGTGACCTTTCTATGAACTCTACCCTTCGTCTTGTGTATTTTAAGGTCTTTCCACTTTGGTTGGTCAGAATAAAATTATCCCTACCTATGTTTGAACTCTGGGAATTGTTAAGCCAACTGCTTTCTCCCTAGTTTTTAGTGGTTATTTTCCCAGACTCAGGGCCTGTTTTCTCCCACAAACGGGAAGACCAGCCAAAGCCTTAAGGAGATCCTCCTGCAGACTCCCAAGCTCTTTCCTGTTTATTTCTTCCACTCGGCTCTTCTGCTCTGTAAACTCTCATTCTTGACCTTCCTGAGCTCTGATAACTGTCCTCTCAGCTCCCTGCCCCCACTCCAGGCTTTATTTCAGTTTCCTGTGCTGTGGCCTGAACCCTGGCTCCAGGTAGTAAACCGGGGCAACCATAAAACTCACCTTCTTTCCCTACTTTCAGGAATTCCAATTTTGTGCTGCCTATTGTCTTTTGTCTGAGAGTTACTCATCTATACTTTAATTTTTTAAAAATTTTCTCATCATTTATAGTGAAAGAGAGAAAGTGGAAATTGTTTTTTTCATTGTCTGTTTTGATAGATGTATGGCGCTAAGAATGCTCAGTCTCTAAGTGTGTGAGATTATATATTCCTGTTCTATTTTATGAAAGCATGAAAAGTTTTGGAATATGACACTTGAAGGCTTTGGCCAACATGCCATGGTTGGATAGAGTAGGCAAGAAGGGGTGTGGCATGGAAACCAGGAAAGCAACAGATATAAATACAAAAGAAACTTGTTATTGTCAGCCTGGTGCAGCACAGACCCATATATCTTCAAATTATCTACGGACTATCACGTGAAAGATTAGTACGTTGTGAGGCCAAGAGAACAGAACTAGCAACGCCGGAGAGAAGTTAGATCTACAACTCGGGAACTCTTGGGAACAAACCTACAGACTGAGATGCTCAGGAAGAGTAAATCCTGGTTCTTTCTTGTTTATCCTTGTAACCCCCTGAGTATAGTGGAATGGTGAGCTTCTTAAGCGTTCCAGTCACTGCAGGTAGTTCAAGAATTTTAAAGTTTTATCAGATGAACTATACATTTTCAATCAAGATATTCTTTGGCTCAATTCGACACAGAAAATTTCTTCCAGTTAGACTCCGATCACAGTGACCTTTACACACTTGCTTTACACACTTAAAGTCATCAATACTATAGTGTTACCTTTTAGAAATGATTTACATGACATTTCCCTCTCTACCTATAAATTGCCCATCTTTCAAATCCAAACTCTTAGTACCTCTTCTCTGAAGCACTTCTTCATTATTCAAGCCAATCCTAAACTCTCTTCCTCTGAACTCTTACTGTAAAAATCACTCAACTATTTTTCCATTTAATATTTATTTAGTATTCAATGTAAGCTCCCTAAGGGGAGAAATATATTGTGAAAACAAAAGAAAATACATTTTTTCCTCATTCTCATAATTTTGAAAGATTCTGCTTTTGCACAGAGATGGCAATACACACATACACATACAGTCATACACACAAAGTACAATATTTGAAGGTAAGAAACACTGAATTTAACAAAATATTTAGGAATGATAGGGATATAGGGGAAAAAGGTGAAAACACCGGCAAAGTAATTTTATTTTTGTTTAAACCTTAAATTTGTCAATCACCTATTTCTCCGAACATCTTTATCTGCTGTTTGATACCCAGCTATCCTCATAGTGAAAACTAAGTGAAGCCTACTTAGTGTTTCCACTTGGAAGTTATAACCATTCAACTAAAATGTTATGAATATAAGCTTACCCATATGCCACATAAATTTTAGGAACCTTTAATAGCTCTACTTTTACAGAAATTAAATCTCTATCCTGATGTGGTTTGATTAAAGGCCAGAAAGCTAACTTCCTCAAATGAGGCAAAAAGAAAGAAGTTTTTCCAACTACCATTGTAAATAAAAAATCTTTCTTTCAAATATAAAATCAATTTTTTCAACTATACAATGAATTCTAATTTGATCGTTTTTATTCTTACTACTTCATTTCAAACAGTGACCTATACATTTGTTTAAGAAATGATAATTAAGTTCTTCTGATTTCTTAAAAATAAAAACATTAAATGTGTTGAAGAGACTACTAAAAATATTTCACCTTTCAAATATGGCCTCTGCATTGAAATATGAGGGAATTTTTCCAATTAGCTTTCAAATCTTCCCAGAACATCTATTTAAAAAAATATCATCTTTGAGATAATTTGCATCGATATTTTAACAAAAATGGATTCACAAGTCTCTATTGCCATAATCGTCAGTTTCAACAAGTCTCCTAAATATGTTCTGCATCAGTTTTTTTTATTAAGATGTCAATAATATGGAAACATTTTGATGTACCAGAACATTTAATTACACAAGTTTCCCTTTAAAACACAAGTCATTTGATGATGATTATATTGGCCAGTTCCATTAGATGGCAGAGGCTCATCCATGAAAGATTCCTGTGGTTTCCATTGTATCATTATTCTCACCAAATTTAGTTCATTTTAAGCCTGAAGAATCATCTCTTCTACTTGGCCACCCTGAAGGTGGCCTTCTAACTTTTTAACATCTGGTTTTACTTTCATTATATCCAGCTTCTCACTTGTAGTCTGTTTTGTACACTTTCTATGTTACATATTTAGGGATTTCTTCAACAACATCAAGCATTTTTGTGTATCATATTCTTAGCCTCTCTGCGGACTCTCACACAGCCAATCTCACAAGGCTAGTAGTCTTCGGTAAACCTGCTGTGAGTCCCCTGAGGAGTTGGGTTCATGACATTTTCTTATAAGTCTTCTAGCACTTATCACCATTTAAAATAACTTATGTCCTTCCCTCCTTCCCTCCCTCCTTTCTTTCCTTTTTTTTGTTTTGTTTTGTTTTTGTGTATCTCATCACTCCTGGGTTACTTTCCTGGAGCCACGCTGTACCAAATCACCATAAACTGGTGGCTTTAACAACAGAATTTATGCTGTCACAGCTTTGGAGTCCAGAGTACAAGATCAAGTTGTCAGCAGGGGTGGTTCCTAGGGGCTGCTCTGAAGAATGATGGGTTTCATACCTCTCTCACAGACTCTGGTGCCACTTGGCAACCCTCCAATCGTGGCCCATTTCTTCACATGATCTTCTAACTGGGTCCATCTCGGTCAGGTCTATCTCCTTTCCTATCTAACAGGTTGGGTTTAGAGCTCATCCTAATGTCATCTTGGGATCCTTACCTTTGTTACATCTGCAAAGACCCTTATTCCAAACAAGGCTAAATTCTGAGGTCAACAGTGAACTTATCTTTTGAGGGACACAATTCAACTCACTACAGCAGGTAAAGCTTCCCTGTTATGTTCACTGCTGTCTCCCCAGTGCCTGGATCATTGCTTAGAATGTAGTAAGTGCTCAGTAAATATTGGTTGAATGAGTCCATTGAGGACCTGCAACATGCCAGACCCTGACTTCCTAAAAGCAATACTGTGTATATAGCTGGTGATGCACAAATAATAGAAATAGGAATGGGTAAGGGAGCCACTTGGGATCACTTTTGCTGTGTTTTTATCCTGTTCTTCCTTCCATGCTTAATAATGTATCCTTCTGAAAGAAGCATTCTTGCCTCCTCCTTCCCCCAAGGATTTTTCTGTCCAAAGGACTGTGTACGAATATACAAATGTATGAGAGAAATATGTAAATAAAATTATATACATAAACTCTAATATCAAGTTTTAGTGACAAAATGTGTCATTAAGATAATCATAAGATATTATACTTACTTAAATACCATATTTTATTAATGATTTTACTATGTGTATGTTAAAAACAGAATAATTTGCACTTGTGAAACCAAAAATCAAAGAAGTGCATTTATAGTTTATCATCAATAATTTATCCTTTCTCCTAATAAATATTTGCTAAAAATGCTAAGTGCCCTAATTTGTCTATTTATATTTCCATCAAAAAAGGAGTTTCCATCCCTTATATTCATAATTTTTACTATGTGTATGTTAAATAGAATAATTTGCATTTGTGAAATAAAAAATAAGGAAAAAGTGAGTTTAGAGCTTATCATCAATAATTTATATTTTCCCCGATAAATATTTGCTAAAAATGCTGAATACCCTAATTTGTCTATTCATATTCACATCAATAAAGGAGCTTCCAGTCCTCACTGATGTGGCTCAGTTGGTTGGAGCATTATCCCATGCACTTAATTGTTGTGGTTTGATTCCCAGTCAGGGCATATACCCAGGTTTTGGATTCAATCCTCAGTCTGAGCATGTATAGGAGGCAATGGATTGATGTTTCTCTCTCACATTGATCTCTCTCTCTCTCTCTCTCTCTCTTTCTCTTTTTAAAATGAAAGATAATTTTTGGGGGAGGATTTAAAAATAAAACAAATAAAATACAAGTAGTCTCCAAATTGCTTATTTCCTCTGTGATCTCTATAAGTTAGGAAAACTAGCCAGCTTACACTGTTGAATGATATATGAAATTGATAGCACAACTTTTTTTTTGTTATACTCATTTACTATTTACTTATTTAGACAATAAATGTAGAGAGGAAAAATATGGTTAGGACACTAATTCACTCACATAATTTCGGAACAACATTTAGCAACACTACTCTCCTAAACAAAATCACAGTAGACAAAAGGTAGGCAATATTTTATAATATTCAAAGTCTACTACCTTATGTTCTTTATCAGTTCTCTAATTTTATGCCTTGAATATAAAATTAAGTATTACTTTCCTTAACCTTTATATGCATTATAAATATTGTAAAATAGATACGTGAAAATCATCTTGCATATTATATTTCCTTTTTCTACACCACTCGCAAACACTCCCACTCACATCTAAGATGCATATAAAATTATGTTTAAAAAAAAGCCTATTCAATTTTATAATGAAAATATCACATGGGAAATGGCCTTTTCATATACCAAACACACAGTATTCAAAAGTAAAACTACAACTAAGAAGGATACTCAAAAAATACCTGTGGAAAAAAAAGAACCTTATTAAGGACTGACTGGTTCATTACCAGGGTCACAGGCCCTGATTTTCAGAAAAGTCTTATACTTCTGAGAATGGCATCCAGATGCTTTCTTAGGTATGGGTGTCATTATTTTTAGCAAAAGAAACCTTTTCACCCTTAGCCACGTCAAAGCACAAAGAATTCCATAAATCAGTGCCAGGCTTGTTTTTATTCCTAAATACCTAACCACATAAATAGTTATGTCCTGTAAATTTTATTGTTTTGTTTTCAATAAGGATTTAGAACATGAAAATGGACTTTTAAAATACAAATGTATTTTTAGCACTCTTTTCTGCTTTTCTCTACATACCCCAATATTTTTTTTTTGGTTTTCTTTGGGCAATGAAATTGGACTAGTCAGTTTAATTTTTATTGCTTGTCCATTTCACCTCTTAGATTCCAGGGTTGGGGGGGGAGGAGAGCGGGAGGACTCTAACCTACAACATTTCTAGTGAAAACATTGCAAGAAATTCTTAAAACCAGTTTCTAAACAAGCACATACAAAGAAACATTTTTTATTTATCACAAGCTGAATACATTTTAAAAAGACTATTTTTACCTAAAGTCTGAAAGCATGTCCCTTTTGTTACTGAGAAAAACAGAAATATTTGAAATTCCCATGTAATCTTGGGCTCACAAATGGAAACATTTGGCTGTATTCAGTTCACAAGTACACAGGGCCTATCTGCTTTTGGTTTTGCATAATTAGAATGTACAGATTTGACATCAAATATGCTATATTGTTGTTACAATGTAAAGGGCTCAGAAAAAAAATGTGCAAAAGGTTGGATGTAATTTAGAGTATAATGTTCTAGAAGTGGAGAGAAGAAGAAGGGGGAAGCCAAATGAAATCCCTTGTGTCAATACAACAGAGCAACACACCAAACAACATTTAGAACTTGGCAATTATCTTACTCTGACCAATTTAGAAGGCCTGGCCATGAGATTCAGATCCCAAACTTCACACTAATGGTTATTATTTATTCTGTTCCCAGATCAAATTAGCTGAATGACATCCACATTTGCATTTGACTATGTCCTGTCTATTTCCACAAACCCACTATTCAGGTTAAATTGACTGGCTATGAATTAATTGCTCAATAGAACTTAATGAACTGGCCAGATCATTTAGATGTATATTAGGAGAATTTAAAGAACATAAAAACAAACATATGAGGGGGGGAAAAAACCTGAAAGCTTTCTAAATAACTAGCTCATGTTCTAATTTATCCGTGACCTCTAAGTTCTTCATTACATGTACAAATTATAGCTTTCTGTGTAAGGCTCTAGGTTTACAAGACCCAGCCTGAAATTCTGTTTAGAAATAGATGAAGGAGTAATACTGAATGAAAAGATAGAAAGAAAAAAATCTAGCTTAAAACTATTTCTGACCTAGTAAATCGTTTAATAGCTCCCACTATAGTACATGTTACCATGTTTGAGATTGTTCTCCAAGGCAAGTATCTTAATCAATGCCTTTTTTTTTTTTTTTTTTTTTTTTTTTACTAAAGGTTTGAGAGTTTAGCTCTGAAATTGAAAGGACAATGAAAGAAAAAATTTGGTGATATTTTCAGAGATAATGTGAGTCAGAAAAATGTGGGCACTGATATAAAAAATAAAATGATGACCTCTCTCAACCACACACCATATGAAAGAATAGTTATTTTTCTTAGATACCCATTTTGTTCCTTGGAAAACTTGCTGGTTCATTGTTTCATTATCCAAAGGAAGAGTCTTGTTTGTATATTAATGTTCTATTCTGGCCAAAGGTGTATGGCATTCACTGTTGAGCGTGCCACCATCACAGTATTTTCTAAGTCCATGTGATAATTGTGAGAATGTTATTCTCTCTCTCTCTCTCTCTCTCTCTCTCTCTCTCTCTCTCTATATATATATATATATATATATATATATATATATATATATATATATATAATTTATTTTTTAAAGAGAGAGGGCTAGAGAGTTAGAAACATCGATGAGAGAGAATCATCGATCAGCTGCCCCTTGCACACCCCCCACTGGGGATGTGCCTGCAACCAAGGCACATGCCCTTGACCAGAATCGAACCCTGGACCCCTCAGTCCCCAGGCCGACACTCTCTCCACTGAGCCAAACTGGTTTCGGCAAGAATGTTATTCTTATGGATGCCATATTATGGCTGTTGGTCACTTACCTGATACAGATGAGCCACTCATGGGCAGGAAGACATATTCTGTAATTGTTTTATTTTAGGTTCTTGTAGACTGAGCAATATAAAGAAAAGGCAAACAAACTGGGTTCTTAATTTTAACTTTAAAACAAATATTCTAAGCCAGCTATCTTTAATATATATATACATATTAAATTTAATATATATTAAATTTTATATTAAATATTATATATTGATATTTATATATAATATATATATAATTTATATATTATATAATATTATATTTAAATATTATATAGTAATGTGTATATTAATATACAATAAATGTATATTAAATTTAATATATATATATATATTCTTCTTTTATTGATTTCAGAAAGGAAGGAAGAGAGAGATAGAAATATCAATGATAAGAAAGAATCATTGATCAGCTGCTTCCTGCACAGTCCCCACTGGGGATCAAGCCCACAACCTGGGCAGCTGACTGGGAATCTAACCAGTGACTTTCTGATTCACAGGGCAATGCTCAAACAACTGAGCCCCACCAGTTGGGCTAAGACAGCTATTGTTAGATAACAATGTGTAAGTGGGCACAGAAATGATTGCTAAGGGGAAAATAGTCAAAAAGCAAATTGATATGATATTGCAGATACAAAATAAGATTTCAGAGAATCAGAGCAATTGTGGGAAGCCATGTAGGTACGATACAAAGAAAAATTATGCCTGCTGTTGTATCAATATCAGAAACTAGACTAAGGCTAAAGTACAAATTTAAACATTGGCATCCTATCATCTTTCAGACTTTATTATTTATTTTCAAAATTTCTTTTTTGGAGCTGAGTTGAGCTGAGCTGAACCTATACTGTCATCCAGCAAACATGGTCATGGCACTGTTTTCAGGGTTCAGTAATAATATGAAGGGGGTATGAGTTAGGGAGATTTTCCACACTCTCAAGCTTTCATTCTATCTGGGGAGATTCACTTCAAATCCTACCTGAGATGTACTGTAAGATAGTTTCATTGATAGAAGCATAAAACTACATCTGTGCTGGTCACTCCAAGTTAATCTGTATAAGGTACATCAGTCCAGAGTGATCTAAACACTTTAAACATTAAGGTAAAATCACTTCTGATGCTGGGGGAGGGGAGCCAAAAGTATTTTAAAACATTACAACTTGATGAAGGGCAATTTAATTATTCTATAGCCTTTTGCTCTATTATTAAGATGATATTAACAACAATTGCGGTGATCATAAAACATTGTTCATTGTATAACCTAACAATGAAAACAGAGAAAATCCCACACTCACACAAAAACTTAATTTGAATTTTCAGTAGTTGGAGAAAAACAATGTTAGTATTTTTTTCTCTTTAGTCCTCTCTTAAATGTAGTGCATTTACATAGTTTAAAAATTATCTGGGAAGTTTTACAACATGCGTTATTTCTGTTTTGCAATTATGAATAACACTAGCAGCCCAATGCACACAATTCAGGCAATGCACTTGGCCCTTGCAGCCCCGGCTTTATCTGGAGGTCATCCGGAATGTTGTTGGAAGGTCATTTGGCCGTCTGGTATAATTAGCATAGTATGCTTTTATTAGTATAGACTAGAGGACTGGTGAATTAAATTTGTGCACTGATGGGGATGTCCCTCAGCCCAGCCTGCACCCTCTCCAATCTTGGACCCCTTGGGAGATGTCTGACTGCTGACATCCCTCTCACAATCCGTAACTGCTGGCCCTAACCACACATCTGCCTGGCTGCCTGATTGCCCCTAACCACTCTGTCTGCCAGCCTGATAGCCCCCTAATTGCTCCCCTGCCAACCTGATTGACACCTGACCACTTCCCTGCCCACATGATTGACATCTAACTGCTCTTTTGCTGGCCCCATCTCCCCCACTGCCCTTTCCTGCAGACCTGGTCACCCCCAGCTGCCCTCTCTTGCAGGCCTGGTGGCTCTCAACTGCCCTCCCCTGGCGGCCATCTTATGACAATGTGGGGGTGGCCATCTTGTGATGACATGGGGGTGGCCATCTTGTGATGAGATGGGGCAGCCATATTGTGATGATGTGGGGTGGCTATCTTATGATGTATGGGTAGCCATCTTGTGGTGACCATTTTGTGATGATGTGGGGTGGCCATCTTTGTGGTGGCCATATTTTAATGATGTGGGGGGTGGCCATCTTGTTATTGCATGGGGGTGCCCTTCTTGTCATGTTATGGGGGTAGCCATCTTATGACAATGTGGGGGTGGCCATCTTTGTGACACAAGAGAGTGATGGTCAATTTGCATATTGCCTTTGGTGTTGTGCCTTGACAGGGAAATGAACCAGCAACCCATCTAGGCATAAGAAGGAGCTCAACCAACTGAGCCACATTAGCTGACCATTAGCCTTTTAAAATTTACTAAATATCTTCCAGAAACTGTTTACCAATTTATGGCTATACTATAATGGCATTATTTATCAGTTTCTCCAACCTCATGGAGATGAGATAATGCTTTAAGGGGGAAAAAAACACAAAAACTGCTCACTTGATAGAGAAATTGGCATTGCATAAGTATTTTAATTTGTAGCAGGGCAGTTTTAATGTTTTAAAAAAGTATTTATTAATCATTTGCAATTTCCCTTGTCAGTTAATATTTCTGTCCAGAGTTTAGCTAAGATACTGCATAGATGCTGTTTAGCTAAGATACTGCTAAGATACACTGTTTGACAAAGTGGTCAGCAGTAATTTTGAACCATACTAACACTCATGGAAGCCCATGTTCTAGATAACAACCCTCAAAGTCACAAGCAAATGCAAGTTCCTGATGTGACTTCCCCAGTGGCCCTTGGGACTAGCAGCTGCTTCTGCCTTGCAGAGCCTTCCCTGTGTGTGTACACCCTTTGATAAGACCTCAAGGGGCTTACCCAAACATGTGACCTAGATATTCTCTCTCTCTTTCTCTCTCTCTCTCTCTCCTTCTCTCTCTCTCTCCCTCCCTCTGCACCCTGCCTTTACCTCCTTCTGTGCCCTTCAAGGTGTTTCCTCCAGGACCTTGTAGTAATCAATTTTTCTATTTCAATTTCTTGTGGTCTGTTGCTGACTCACCATCCATTATCTCATAGTCCTCTTAATAAACATTAATCTAACAAAATTAAAACAATTTCTTTGCCTTTTTTCTTAATAAGATTTTTGCTTTTTTTCTTTATCTTGGTTGTTTATCATATGATTGAAAATACATTTTCCCATTAGCTTTTTGCTTATTTTACTTCCGTTTATGGTTTTTTTGATGTTTGCTAGTTTCGGTGTCTGTGCGTTAATGTTGCCAAAGCTACTGATTTCCCCTTTATTTCTTCCCTTTTTATATACTTAGATCTTTTAACTTTATTCATCAAAGGATAATTATTCATCTATATTTTACTTTAAAAACTAATGTGTGTTTTGTTGTTGTTGTTGTTGTTGTTTAATGCTATTATCCATCAAGACTTTATTTTGATGTGTGACGGGAACTGCATACCTAACTTTAATCCCATCATATACCACCCCCTCCAAATAATTAACCTATTTGCCCATCATAATTTACTGAATAATCACCCCTTTCCTTCAGATCTTAAATGCCACTTCATGTATTATAATACCAATTACATATGCATATATATTTTTAAAAGTTCTCTTCCTAGATACATCTGTTCTCATGCTACCACTCTAATGCCTTAATCATTATGGTGCCATATGTTTTTGTATCTGGCAATGAAAGTATTTTCCTTTTAAAAAATGTATTTTTATTGTTGAGGCAATTTCAAATGTCTCCCATCCCTCTCCCACCTTTTTCTCCTCTGCCCAGCTCCCACCCCACCCCTGTCCCTGTATCTATGAGCTATGTATATATACATATGAATTATTTGGTTAATCTCTCTCTACAACCCCCAATTCCCTCTGAGAACTGTCAGTCTGTTGCATGCTTCCATGTCTCTAGACCTATTTGTTCATCAGTTTATGTTGTTTATTAGATTCCTTATATAAGTGAGGTCATGATACGATTTATGAGACTTATCTGTTTTAGTTTTCCCTTATATTTTCAATCACTCTGTTAGCTAAACGCGAATTGAGTTGAACTACATGTATAAATCTACTTGGAGATTGTGATAGACAGAATAATGACCACCAATATCTCCCAATATCTCCATGCCCTAATCCCTAGAATCTGTGGATTTGTTACCCTACATGGCAAAAAGGGACTGTGCAGGTGTGATTAAATTAAAGGTCCTGAGATATTTCCCTGGATTTCCTAGATGGACTCAATGTAATGATAGCAAGAGGTCCATGTGGGGAAAACTGTGAGGCAGGTTAGTGAGAAGCAGGAAAGAAGATGAGGGGAGCAGAAGACAGAGAGGAGAGGGATTTGATGATACCATACAGCGGGCTTTGATGATGGAGAACAGTGACATGAGACAAGGAAGTCCAGTAGCCTCAGAAGCTGAAAAAAGCAAGGAAAGTAATTCTACGCTTGAGCATCCAGAAGGTAAGCAGCTTAGGGACACTTTTATTTTAGTCTAATGAGACCCATTTAGGACTTCTAACCATGAGTGCCATAAAATAATATATTTATGCTATTTTCACTCACAAAATTTGTTGTAATCTGTTACAGCAATAGAAAACTAATATAGAGGTTGCCGGCATTATTATTACCGAAAACTTCCTTCAAGAACATCACATGCCACAGGTTTGATTCAGATCTTCTTTTATATATCTCAAATCAAGTTTTTGTTTATAATATGAATCTTCTCTATATCATACTAGAGGCCTGGTGCATGAAATTCATGCGGGGGGGGGGGGGGGCGCGGAGAGGGGCGAGTATTGTCTCTCAGCTCAGCCTGCACCCTCTCCAGTCTGGGACCCCTGGAGGAATGTCCGACTGCCCATTTAGGGATTGGGCCTAAACGGGCAGTAGGACATCCCTCTCACAATCCAGAACTGCTGGCTCCCAAATGCTCGCCTGCCTTCCTCCCTGATTGCCCCTAACTGCTTGTACCTGCCAACCTGATCACCCCCCTAACTGCTCCCTGCCAACCTGATTTACCCTAACTGTTCTCCCCTGCAGGCCTGTGACAAGAAAGTCAAGTGGCTTCAGAACCCGAAAAAAAGCATGGGAAGTAATTCTAATTGCCCTCCCCTGCAGGCCTGGTCACCCCCAACTGCACTACCCTGCAGGCTTGGTCCCCCTCAACTGCTCTCCCCTGCAGGCCCGATTCACCCCAACTTCCCTCTCTGCTGGACTGGTCACTCCTAACTGCCCTCCCCTGCAGGTTTGATCTCCCCTAACTGCCCTTCCTTATAGACCTGGTCCCTCCCAACTGCTCTCTTCTGCTGGCCATCTTGTGGTGGCCATCTTGTGTCCACGTGGTGGCTGCCATCATTGACCACATGGGGGCAGCCATCTTGTGTGTTGGAGTGATGGTAAATTTGCATATCACTCTTTTATTAGATAGGATTAAGTTAACTCCTAATAAGTTATATTCTATGGATACTATTATTAACGTTTTAATATAAGTAGTCGTTTATGATACACAGGAAAGGCATTGTTACTTTTATTAGTCTATTTCTTTTCTCCAATTTTTCTGTGTTTTTTTTTTTTGCCTTTTTAAAATTCCTGATTTTTGCCCTAATTGGTTTGGCTCAGTGGATGGAGCATTAGCCTGTGGACTGAAAGGTGCCAGGTTTGATTCCTATCAAAGGCATGCACCTTGGTTGCCAGCACATTCCCAATAGGAGGTGTACAGGAGTCAGCTAATCAATGTTTCTCTCTTATCAATGTTTCTAGCTATCACTCTCCCTTCCCCTCTGAAAAAAAAATCAATAAAATAGTTATTTTAAAAAAATTAAACTGTGACTTCCTGGTTCATAGATGGATGCTTAACCGCTGAGCCACACCAGCCAGACAAATGGCTTTAACTTTTAATCGAAGGTATTTTCTACTTCCATTGGGAAGAAGTGTAATTTTATCTTTATTCTGCTACTGTGTTGAATTATAGATTGAATTTAAATATCAGACCAATCTTATATTCCTAAAATAGCCATACTTCATTGCGTTATATTATCCTTTTATTTAGCGTTTCACTGAGTTGCTGATATTTTATTTAAATTTTTTTTCCATCTGTGCTTATTAGAGAGATTTTCCTATAGTTCTCCTTCTTTCCTTGAATGTTTTTGTCAAGTATTTATAAATAAACCAACAAACAAAATAGTTCCAGAGACACAGAAGCATGAAACATACTGTCCCATCTCTGAGGAAGGAGGGGGAGGGCAGGTGAGTGGGATAAGTCCAACCAAAGAACTTGTATATATATGTGCATAGCCCATTGATACAGACAATAGGGTGGTGAGGCCTGGGGTGGGGGACAGAGCAAGCTAGAAGAGGTCAATGAGGGAAAAAGAGGGGCATGTATAATGTTTTTATTTATTTCTTTTTTTTTCTTTTTTTTCTTTTTTTTAAATTTATTGATTTTTCACAGAGAGGGATAGAGAGTTAGAAACATTGATGAGAGAGAAACATCAATCAGCTGCCTCTTGCGCACCCCCTACCGGAGATGTGTTTGCAACCCAGGTACATGCCCTTGACCGGAATTGAACCCGGGACCTTCCAGTCCGCAAGCCGACGCTCTATCCACTGAGCCAAACTGGTCTCGGCAATGTTTTTAACAATAAAGCTTTAAGGGGAAAAATATTTCACTCAACTCATTAAAAGTTGTAAAGTTTGTGTGGTTTTTTCCCCCCCCCTGAACTCTGGAAGAGTTTGTGTGAGGCTGCAATTATTTTTAAAATTTTCATAGAAATAAAATTTTATATGGAAGATTTTATGTCACAGATTTTATTTCTTACTGAGTTGATTATTACAAGTTGTTTCCCCCTAGGTTTTAATCTCTTTTATTAATGACATGACATTTCATAATGCCTAATTTGTATCCTTTTAGTACTTGTGGGGTCTATGTTTTAATTCAAACAATTAGTGATATTTCTTGATCAGTCCTTTCTTGATCAGAAAGCAAGCTTCAAATATTTAAAAAGTATCTTGGCCCTTTAATGGGGTATGGGTAATATATTTTAAAATAATTATGCATTCAATTTGCCATTTTTTTAGGTTGTTCATGAATAATATTAGTTTGGAATTTTTTTTTATTGTAATGCCTTTCTCTGGATTATGCTAGCCTTACAAACTACACTGGGAAGTGTTTTCTTCTCCACTGTATTCTAGAAGTTTGTATAGAATTAATATAATTTATTTCAAAAATGTTAGGTAGAATTTTCTAGTGGTACTATTAAGGCCTAGAGTTTCCTTTCTTAGAAGGATTTTAACTACCATCAATTTTCTTAATATGTATGTTCAGGGTATCTTGTTTTTTGTACTGTACGAAATTTAGTACTTTGTGTCTTTCAAAAAATTAGCTCATGCCTTTTATACTGTTGAATTTATGGGCATACATTTTTTATAACATTCTGTTATTATCCTGCTAATGGCTGAAGGATCTTAAATGCCACATTTTATTGCTGATATTAATAAATGTGTCTACATTTTGGACATTTTTGCAAGAGGTTTACCAATGTTAGGAGTTATTTTCTTAATTTTTTCCCCTTTATTTTATGTGGTCATTTCACTTGATCTCTGCTTGTATCTTTATTACTTTTTTTATCTGTTTGCTTTGGGTTTAACTTGCTCATCTTTTGCTAGTTTCTTAAACTTAGATTATCTGAGATGTTCTTCTTTTCTAACATATGTATATATTGATTCAAATTTCCTTCTAAGCTCTGTTTTAGCTGTATTTTACAATTTTGATATATTGTTGTGTTTGGGTGGTGAATACATGAGTAGTTATTGAACTAGTCTTTTACCTTTCTACATGTTTAAACTTATATTTGAAAGCTGAAAAATATTTTAATGTTGAACACTGGCTATTACCACTTAATCAAAGTTAGACATCAATGTGAGCTAAATAAATGAACCAAAGAAGGCTTCAATGAAGATTTTGGGGTTTTAGTTGGGCTTTCAAAATGGCCAAAGTTAGGTAGATGGAATTAAAGAGGGTGGTTATGCTTAAAAGATTAGTATTATAAACAAAAAACCAATATATTAAAATGAAAATTAACATAATTTTCAACTTGCTTCACTTTACAGATCTTCCTGGGAGTTTGTTTTGTTTTTGTTTGTTTATTTGTTTTTTTTTTAAGGATGATGAAGCTTACTTTCCAAAACTTTTGTCATAATTATGCTGTACTAGTATTAATTTCTCCTAAAAAAGAGACTCTATATTCATTGGAAGAATCGAGAAGTTTGTTTAAAGGTCTTATCTAAGTACTATGAATCATTACACTGTTCACCAGTTCCTTCATCAAAGTTTCTATTTTAAGGATCAATGCATTTCTCTACTCAGAAATCTTTTTTTGTAGAAGGACAGGGAAAATATACTGTCTATGTGTCATTGCTCTGGTAAATATTTAAGAATAAAAAATGCTACTAATCTACTAGTATAATCAAAATAGGCTGCTGCCATATGCATTTATAGGAGATTATCGTTTGGCTAAATAGTGCTGCATAAGAAAAGCTCATTTCACAGTCTATTCACACCTGACTTTATGGCACTTCACCCAGGAAGGGCAAAAAGTTTAGACATTCACAATGACAACCAGCTTAAACCTTATTTAATTTCCAAACCTTATAAAGTTCTTTAAGGCTTAGGCAATTCCCACCAAGTCTTGCCTCACTTCCTTTCTGCACTATCCACCTGAATTCTGAGAAATCAAATTACCCACTTACTGGAAGAAACAAACACTACTTATTTGTTTTTCTATATAATTTAGGGTTTTCCATTTTAGGAAAAATTAAAAAGGGGCCTACGATTTTCTTGTAAAGATGTAAATCTACCAACAATACCTAAATGAGATAAATTAGGGCGCATATTTAATATTCATTTTACATAGGTAACAAAAAGCATGAGGCAGAAATAAGGTTGATTTTCTTGTATAGCTTGGGGTATTGTATTTTACTCACCACTCTTAAGAAAGGCACATAGCTTCTCATATAGTTAACAAAAATCATATTAACTAAAAGCCATTAACAAAAGCTAAATGTAAGTATAGGTTTCTCCTTCAGTGCTCAGGGGAAACAGTATGTTGAGTAGATACTTTCTACATAATGATGCTATCATTGCAGCTTGCATTTGTGGAGTGCTTTCATTTTGTCTCATACCCATATTTACAGGATTCTATGCTAATTGTTAATAAAGTAAATTCACATAGAGGTAAGACATATTTAAATATTAACCATAAAAAATGTAAAAGCAAATGAAGTAATGGTCATTTAATATCCAGAATACTTAGATTATAAAATGGAAGGATCGGTGATGTTTAGGAAGTTTGGAGAAGTACTTCACCCTGATCTAAATTCCCTTGCTTGCTTTCTGGTCAGAAAGGAAACTGATAAACAACAGGACAAACCCCAGCAGAACAGCTATTTATAAAGGAATTCATAGCTACATAAATGCAGGCCTTAACCTTAAGCAGCAGGAGAAGATCAACGACTGATGTCTGCACAAAGATTAGGCTAGCCACACAAAAAAATATATTCTTGATTTTGGAAATATTATTGCCTCATGTGGATGCATTCCTCAAAGTTTTTGTATATTTAGAGCAATGTGCTATCTGGGAAATTGGAGTTTCCTCTTCCCCCTTGGGTGCTGGGGGCAGGGTCCTTATATCTTGAGAAAAAGAATTTTCTAGACTTGTGCCAGAGGATGAGTACTTTTAATTTGTGTGGAATTGCATCCCTGGGTTTCCAAAGTCTCGTTTTACTCATGGAAGGAGTGTGGCTGGGGTTTCCGTAAAGCTAGAAGCAAATCCAGTGCCCAGAATTTCTTTTCTGTGCTGCAGCTGGGCCCAGTGAACATAAGGCTGGTTGCAGTCCATTAATCCATAGTGTGTGGGGTGCACATGGCCATGAGCAGGAGAGTGTGCTCTGAGCAATAAGAGTCCCAAGAGCATAAGAGAACAAACTCCTTTGTTTAGGGCAGTGGTCGGCAAACTCATCAGTCAACAGAGCCAAATATCAACACTACAACGATTGAAAATTCTTTTGGGGAGCCACATTTTTTAAACTTAATCTTCTTCTATCGCCACTTCTTCAAAATAAACTCGCCCAGGCCGTGGTATTTTGTGGAAGAGCCACACTCAAGAGGCCAAAGAGCCGCATGTGGCTTGCGAGCCGCAGTTTGCCGACCACGGTTTAGGGGATTAAATATCCAAAATTTTGCACCCTTCCAGTGGCCATGACCATTCTGGCCAATGGCCTTGTTCCAAGATGTGACTGGCAGACAAGTACCTTCCTGACATCAACCCAACTTTACTGGGCATGCATTGTCTCTTTTCCTCCCCGCCCAGTTCCTTCCCCCAGGGATTTTTGGGGAGTAGACTGTGGCTTTCTGGGGAGTGTTAAACTTTAGTTTCCTAATGAAGCCGCCCAAATGACATGCCTCTTTGTTCTTTTCCTGTCATTAAATAACTAATTAATTACATTGGTATCAAATGGACATAGTCAATGTTTCAGAGGATTGATGTAATCACAGGGAGAAAATGAAGTATACAAATCGAAATCTGTTAGAGCAAATAAATAAAAAAAATACATTAAAAAAGATTTTTTAAAGCATTTCTAACCTGAAAAATAAATAGCTGTAAGCAAGCTTAAATTAGAAAACTATCAAAGGTAACTCCTGATGTCATAGGTAGTACTTGTTAGTCACTTCTGACAGTACCTCTATATGTGCTTTTAGTGAAGGATTATGTCCAAGTATTTCATGAAACTAACTGCAGGGCTCTGTACTTCAAATGGTCCCTGGTTTCTCCAACAACATGGTTCTTTCATCATGGTTCAAATATTCAAGTTTAACATTTGAACATTTAATAATGACTGCTTCTTCCAGTGCAACTCTTAGTGACCCTGTGCAAAACTGTTACTTAAAAAATTAAACATTTATTCAATATAATGTACATAGCAGAAATGCATATAAATATTAAGTATACTACTGAATGGACTTTTTTTCTTAATAAGGTAAGTGCACAGCCAATATTCAAATAGAGAAAAAATCATTACCTGCACCCCACTGCTACCCTCCAATGTAAATAGTATCCTGGCTTCTAATGACAAATTTCAGTTATGCCTGATTTTGAAGTCTATATCAATGGGGTCCTCTTTATGAGCTGGCATTTTCTGATCAATGTTGTATGTGAGACTCATTCATTCTCATTGTTGTATGTGTTTTTGTACCTTGTGGTAGTTACCCTTTTGATCTGGGTATGGATTATGCTGCTCTGAACATTTTCATGTATTTTTTTGGTTTCATGCATTACCTAGAACCTCCTCTCCATGAATATGGAGAGGAGGTTCTAGGTAATGCATGTGCTCGGCATTAGTAGATAGTTCCCACTGCTTCCCAAGAGGAATGTACCAATTGACAGTCTCAGCAATACATTAGAATTCCACTAGCTCCACATTCTCACTGACCCCTGATGTTATGGGTGTTATGGTGGGTGTGTTATGGTAACTCATTTCAGTTATAATCGCATTTCTTTGTTGATTAATATGGTTGATCGCCTTTTAAAATGTTTAGTAACCTTTTGATTATTTTGCTTGTTCTCTTTGGAGCCTTGCCTAATCAACATGGTTTTCTATATTTTAACCTGGATTCTATTTTTTTAAATTTATTTGTAGAAGTTCTTTATACATTCTGGGTACAAATGAACTTTCAGATATCTGTTCCCTCTCCCTTTATTTCTGATATAATTCCCCACTCTTTGGATTGCTTTATTTTATTCTTTTGTGTCTATTGATGAAAAATAAATTATTGAATGTCATATTATCTAATTTATCACTTTTTCTTTATGGTTCATGCTTCTCTGTCCGTTTACCAGAGGTCATGAAGACAGTCTCCAGCTTTTTTCTAAGGAGATTGCTTTCTTGCATTCACCTCGGAGCTATAAAACATTTGGCATTGCTTTTTGAAAATGATGAAACTTTAACCAAAATACACTAATATGATCTATAAATATCCATTTCGGTGACGGCTCTAGCTTTCTTGCTTGGTGGAGGTGGAGAAGAAAGTATATTTAAAAAACGTATTTCACCTAATTTCTTTCACACTGATTTGGAGACTGTAAATTATACGAATAGCATTCTGTTGAGCACTGTATTAAAGCAAAAGCAAAGGAAAACCTTCACATTGCCAAACCACCTAGTGCTTATTTGAAAGTGTTAAATGGAGCTGGTGATTTGGAAGTGGCTCCTCAATTCTTTTTTTTTAATTTAATATATTTTATTGATATTTCACAGAGAGGAAGGGAGAGAGATAGAGAGCTAGAAACGTCCATGAGAGAGAAACATCGACCAGCCGCCTCTTGCACGCCCCCTACCGGAGATGTGCCCGCAACCAAGGTACATGCCCTTGACCAGAATCGAACCCGGGACCTTTCAGTCCGCAGACCAACACTCTACCACTGAGCCAAACCGGTTTTGGCTCCTCAACTCTTGCAGTTGAGTGCTGATATACTGGAATTTATATAATAGGTAAGTGTTGTGCTACAGTGCCAGGGCTGTGACATGGCTTGACCACCAAGTGTAAATATCCTGTTACAAACCAGGGGACAGCTATTGGGGGAAAGAAAGCTTAATTTATCACAAATTTTTATCCATTCACTTTATATTATTTTTATGTAAATGTTTTTTATTTCTAAAACCTTCACATTCTGCTAATATAGCATCTGCATTTAATTGGCTCATTGTCATTATAATTATCATTGTATTTATTACTTCCAACATATTTTTACAAAGTAATGACGATATGATTCCACTTTCTGTATTTATTCACAGGCACTTAAAAATTTATATTTGTAACTTACCATCACTTTATAAATTTTGTTTTATCAAACAAAGTAGGTTTTATCTTAGAATTTTCACAGGATTGGCTTTTGGTAAGGTCCTGTGACACAGAAACACAATAGTGTGTGTGCTGTCTGATCCTGTTGCTTTATTTTTCATGTTCCCGCTATCATTTTGAGCATTTTTGTTTGGTTTTTCTATCTTAATTAGCAGTTTGACATTAAAAAGAACTTTTATTTTAAGTAATATTTATTTTACATATTTTACTAAGTTTATATATTTCATTTCTAGCCTATACGGATAAATTTTGCAGTGACATTTGTCATTTATTAAAATTGTAACATATAAGGAATTAATATATATGTATGTATATATATATATATATATATATATATATATATATTTGATTATTTATTTATTTATTTATGGAATATAGCTTATATTCATATTATTTTGCATTAGTTTCAAGAGCACAGCATAGTGGCCAGACAATTCTGCACTTTACAAAGGGGTCCTCTCAGTATTTTAAGTACCCACCTAGCACCATGCATACTTATGACAATATTATTGACTCTATTCCCTGTGCTGTACTTGGCACCCCTGTAACTATTTTGTAACTACCAATCTGTACTTAATTCCTTCACCTTCCCAGCCCCCCTTCTCTCTTCCCTCTGGCAACCATCAGCCTGTTTTCTATATCTGAGTCCATTTCTATTTTGACTTTGGTATTTGACTTTGTCTGATTTACTTCACTTAGCATAGTATTCTTTATTATTGAAACATATCTCATATATGTTTCTGACCAATATACTTATTATAATTAAAATTAAGATATTCTTTACATCAAATTTAAGCTTACAAATGGGCAAATAATGATGATTAATTTAATAGAAGATACATAAATGGATATATCCTGGATTTATATTATAAAACATATATTATAACTTAAGTTACTCAGCTATCCTTTTTGCAGTTAACATAGCATAAAAGTAAACTGACACTGCCAAGACAAGTAAACACGATTTTACTGAATGGTTTTGAAAAACATTTATATATATTGGGTATTTATTTTAAGCTGCCAAACCATTTTTAGTTTCTAATAAAATTTTAGATCTCTAATACTTAAAAGAGATAAAATGTAAAATGGCGAGGTTTTAAATGAGAGGGACAGTTCTGAGACTCAGCTGGTTAAACTTCCCTACTCTCCAGGCTTTAAGGAACAGACTTTAGAATCTACCTAATAACAGAACTTTGGAAAGTAACTTAAAGTTCATCAACTTCAGTTTTAGCCAAAAGATGTTCCTTGGACCATTACGCTCATAAAATGCTCATGAAAACCTGAATTCCATTGTCAGTACATCTGAGAAACTCTTTATGCCTAGTATATGCTCATTTACATATTACTTAATGAATATTAACATAATAGCGGCACAGAGGCATCACATAGTAAAAAAGGAAAACAAAACAGCTATTGATTGAAGTTTTAAAAATCAATTTTCAAATATTATTTAACAAACATTTTATTTTTTGGTAATATTAATATCCTAAAGAACTAGTTTATCACAGTTGCTCTATCGACTGAGCAAAATAAGCTAGGGCAGGATTATCTATTTTAAATAAAGATTCAACCTAGATTTCCTTGAAATACTAGCTCATTTAAATTATTACGGTCATTTAGGATAGGATTTGAGTTGTAAAATGCAATCATTACCAAAATTTTCAGACTTACACCTGTTACATAAGGTGAAGCAATCCTATATAATAAAAGACTATGCATATTGACCGAACAGCAGAACAACCAGTCACTATGATGTGCACTGTCCACCAGGGGGCAGAAACTCAAGGCAGGAGCTGCCCCCCTGCTGGTCAGAATGCCAGAAGCCAGGCTCATGGCTGGCAAGCACAGAGGCGGTGGTGGGAGCCTCTCTTGCCTCCATGGCAGGGCTAAGGATGTCCGACTGCGGCTTAGTCAGGCATCCCCTGAGGGATTCTGGACTGTCAGAAGGCACAGGCTGGGCTGAGAGACCCCCTGAGTGCATGAATTTCATGCACCTGGTCTCTAGTATTATATAAGAATGGATATGTTGTGTGTATAACATTGTTCTTTTGGTATTTACTTGTGACATATAAAAGTGTAACCTTATGGGATATTGGCTCTGGAACCCACGCATTAACATTCAGGGAAAAGCCAAATTGCACTAGTACAGTATAGAGTCAGATCATATAATTTAAAAAAATGATATGTGTTTCTATCTTATTATAACTGTATAAATAAATAAAAAGAATAAAATGAATCAGTGAGGCATTCGTTCTCGATACATATAATAACTGTGCTGTGTACAATTCACCAGATTAAATTATGTAGAAAAATATTGATCCTTCTTGTACAACACTGTTTGCTTTTAGAAAAAATAAGGACCCACACATCCCTCTCGGCTGCCCTGCATCTGTCTTCGATGCGCAGCTCCCTTTGAAATCGGTGGGATGCGAGGGAGTGCAGTGGGGGATGAAAATCTGTGAATTCAGTGGCCATTTCTCAGGTGGAAGATTGGAGGAGCTGCCATTTTAATGATATCTCTCAGTGGGGGGTCCAGTGTGATGCGGCTGAATAAGCCTGAAAGCATAGACTTCAAGATACAAAGAAACAGAATCAGAGAGCCTCACTGCTTCCAGAAGGCCTCTGGAAACGCTGAGTGGCATAGACTCCCTTTCAAATGCAATTAATTGAATCTGTGTAATTTCCCTTTCCCTTTTTAAGAATTTCTACCTTTGTTTTCACCCATCACCCACAGTCATTTCTTAATGTTGCAACATATTCCCTCAATTACTTTATATTTTGAGACTGTCAGTGCCTACCAGTCTCTTAATTAATCACTATTATATTTAAGAGCCCAGTGCTAAGGTGCTCATGTACATCTAAGATGCTCACATACATCTCCCATTGAATTCAATAGTCCTTTGAGCTGTTTCTGTTGAAATTTTATCTTAGTAATTAGACATTATGATTAGAATAGCTTTTATGTTATGTGGGGTTTTCCTTAAACTTGACTGTGTTATGTGCAGGCTTTCTTAAAGAACAAAACAAAACAAAACAAAACAAAACACCACAAAACTTAGGAACAAATAAAACTTTGAAGTGGTAAGAGATGAAAATTTATCAGAATGATTATCTGTTCTTTCGCCTGAATCTGTTTGATATCCTGCATGGTCTGAACATTACTGGTAACCCCACAGTGTCAGAAGAAATACATTCCATATTCTTTTTTTAAAAAAAATATGTCTCTATTGATTTTAGAGAGAGAGGAAGGGAGAGGGAGAGAGAGATAGAAACATCGATGAGAGAGAAACATTGATTGGCTGCCTCTTGCACAGCCCCCACCGGAGATTGAGCCCAGAACCTGGGCTTGTGCCCTGACTGGGAATTAAACCAGCAATCTCTTGGTGCACAGGTCAGTGCTCAACCACTGAGCCACACCAAGCGGTCATATTCCATATTCTTAATTCTTCTCAACATTTTACAGTTATCATACCTTTGTCATATACAAAATATCTGTTATTTGACTAAGAAATCATTATTAACCAAAAGGCCCCTCTAAACAAGAGTCACTGGAAAAATGTTTTAGGCAAATAAATTGATGCAATCTCTCCACACACTGGAGCAAAGAGAAAGCACTTACTACTGTGACACATTTAAGAAATGAAATTTATTTGGTTGGAATACTTCCGGAGTGACTGTGGGAGACGATGTAAGAATGTAGGGCAGGAGGGAGTTGTGGACACACTTAGTACACCTGCCTAAAACCTGCTCGCGCCTTTTAGACAGGCCCCTCACTCCCATCCACCAGCCAATTGTAATCCTTATCATAATCATAACACTAAAGATTTTCAAGGCAGACATTTCCCTCCGCTGTCCTGAGGAGCCTATTTTAGGTGATTAAAATTCAATGCTGTCAAGAAGTTCTTACATTATGTCAACTTACATTTGTCTTGCAAGTTAAGCCATTTCCTGCTGGAGCCTGAAGAACAGCTGGTCAGTATCTTCTTTATGGTCATCCCCCTTTAGCTGGAAGATAACAAGAAAAATTATCCAGTGCTTTTTTTAAATTTTATTTTTTTTAGCTGACGTCATCACAACTTAGTCACATATTTGTTTCGTAAAGTCTCATGTTTTCTAACGCTATAATTTATTGTGAGGGCCACTAAGCAATTAGCAGATGGCAGCCGCTGTCCCTTTCCATTACGGACAGTAACTTGCCGAAATAATTTCAAATTATGGCTGCCCGTCTTTTAATACACTGCCAATGACATAATGTTCCCTAAACAACACAAATATAATTGACATCTGTAATTAACATTGGGTCACACTTTTCTCTCCCACATTAAAAATGTCATCTTTGAAACGTTATTTCACTGGTTATGTTTGTGCCAATATAGATATATCCCAGATATATTAGCAGTGAACCATGCAGAAGGAAAGCTTAAATCTCCAAATGCCCTTCACAGACCGACTATTTTTAAAATCCTTTGAAACATGATGTGAATCACTGCCTATAATATGGAAGGCTCATTTATTTTATTTTTTTACAGGACATAGTAGGTCTGTGTCTTCTCTATGCATAGCATATGAATAAAAGAGTAGTTACACTAGTTATCTGCATATGTCAAAATCAGTGTCCCTGTCCCCAATTTTCCCAAGATTCTTTGATGGTTTATAGTTAGATTGCATGTAGCACTAAGCTTAGGTGGCTTATTGAATAAATGTGGTGCATTTGATCAGTGTAAATAAGTAATTGAGATAACATAGGGCCTCAAGCTTCAGTTCATTATTCAATTATACATTTCCTTAATTACACATTTACTTTCAAAAACTATAAACTTTCTTAATAATTACCCGAAATATCCTCTCAGCTTTGCCTAGGGAACTTGAGTAAGCTTGTCAGATTTATTAGAGTCAAGATTCTCCCTAAATCAGAAGGGTATGTATCATGCTGCAGTAGATCTCACACTGAGACCAGATAAAGTCAGTTCTTTCTTTATTGTTCACCATGATTTGTCTACTAAATTTGTCATTATACTCCAAATTAGTGCTTCAGCAAATATTACTGGAAAAGGTAGGAAATTTACAAGAAAAGGATGTAGATGAAAATCCCCTATTTGTTTTTAAAAACAGTTTGTGGGTGTGTTTATGCCTAAGAAAAGTCTGAAAGAACACAATTATCTCTGCGTGTTGAGATCATGGGTTGTTTTTATTTTCTTCTTTGGTTTGCGTGCTTTTTAAATTTTTCTACAGTGAACACGCATTAATTAGATAACAAAATAAGCTAATTTTGAACATTTTAAATACTAAATCAACTAAAATATATATTTAAATGTTCAGTAATCATTCAAATGGTGTTTTAAAAAATTCAGCCTTTTGAGTCAGAGACTATACATATATTAAAGAGACAAGGGCTTTGTTATAAATATATACATTTTAAATCCTAGCATGCTATTCTTACTCAAACACATTATCTTTTAAGGGTATTATAGGTTAACTTAGAAAAATCGTGTGAAGTTGTGAATGATTTTATTAATACAAGCGAACTACATCTTTACATTATTATAGTTGGATAATGGACATTAAGAATTGCCAACTAAAGGGAAAGAGCAAAAGGGAGAGATTTCTGGTTCCATGACAACATTCTGGAGCCTTAGTTTCTACAAATAAACATGGAGTTATGTCAGGAATGTTATGCAGCCATGGTGCTTGATCCCCTATTCCTGTCTGTGTGGCTGTTCAATGTTCTGAAATTTCACAGTTGTGAAAAAAAATTTCCTTCTCAAAACAACTTACTTGGGGTTAGTTCTAAATATTCCTTGGCAAAGAAATATGAAGAAAATGAATTAAAATAGAGCTTTGAAAATACTACAATTACACTGAATCTCCTAAGTATTACTAGGTGGAATGTTTCACTAAAAGTAAAGAATCTAATCACAATGTTGGTAGGGTTTTTTTTTTTCTTTTCTCTTTTCTTCCATTTGTTTGTTTGTTTCCTCATTAAGCTAAAACTTTGATCAGTTTGCCCCAATTATTTTGATCTGACAGAGATATTTGGGAAAGGGACTTTAAAATGTGATTCAACAGTAGCACGATGAAAAAAATTGAAAGAAAGTTGACCACAGTTCTAAATGTGAGTTATCCTTTTATTATTTTAGCTCAGAAGAAGGAGGTAATGCTTACTGTAGGACAATTAGCAAACGGTGACACAACTTCAAGGCATGGATAACAGAATTTATTTTAGTCTCAGATGACAGGGAAGGCATTGCCTACATTTGAAAAGGAGAACAAGATAGATGGCATTGCAGCTATTTTTACATGTTTGGTGTAAGAATTTTTATCTAGCGGTTTCTACTTTGTGTGTGTGTGTGTGTGTGTGTGTGTGTGTGTGTGTGTGTGTGTGTGCTGAATGTGGGTCAAATAGAGTCAGATCTAAGAAGAGTGAGGGAGCGAAATCTGTTTTGAGAACCAGATTGAGATCATGAATTTAGATTGAAACCAACCTGCACAGTTGTGCAATTTTCACTAGAAGCACCCAGCATTTCAGGTGGACCTAAGAGAAAAGCTGGGAGGCAATATTATTCAAAATGGAGCTTTTATTGGGAAAATGCCAAGAAAACAATGAGATGAGGAATTTGAAGATGTTGACATGAGACGAACTGAAGGGCTAGACAATGGAATCTGAACTGGAAGGTCAAGTATGTGAAGAGTAATGGCTTCTGATAAATCAGGGTGAAGAGGAGGGGTGCAGGCAATGGGGGGTCTGAGAAGGGGTGCGGTCGCTAAGTGAGGGCTGACAGGGAAACAGTTTGCGGTCGGGAATGAGATGAGGTTTAATTTTTGTTTTCCAGATGTAGAATAGGTCTGATTGATGACAAGCTCCACAGTGAGCCACGAGATTGACTGGCTGAATTAGAATGGGAAAGGAAGTCATTGGAGATACAGAAGTCAAGAAACAGAGAAGTTAAAGACTCACTGGGAGAATGTGGTTCTTCAGATCTCAGCCTATTCTAGTTTAGTAACTACAAATTGGGGAGGTTAATATCATGTAATTGTTGGGAAACAATTCTCCAGGAGTATCTCTTGTTTCTGTAGATTTTATAAGCAAAGGCACTAACTACTTTTTCTCTGGATTATTATCTCAAGGATATTCCTCAAGTCTTGCAAGATAGAGATAGTGTCTCCCTCTGGAATAAAGAACAAGTGTGCTTTACTATAAAAGGTTAGGACAGTCAACCTTTTATACCACAAAGACACCATGTACAGGTGTTACCTGGTCCTCTTCACAGTGCTCCTGGGGATTAGGGCTTGGGGAACAGCACACTTGCTGATAAATTAGCCTCTGTTATTGCTGTGAGATATAAAGTTCTTTGTCTCTGATCCAGGGGTTTTGTGTCTTCTACCAGCACCCATGACACTGTAGCAAGTTAACTTCTTTGCTGGATATAGATTAAAAAGCACAGAACTTCACAATTCTTGACAATTATTTCTAAATTTCATTGAACTATAACACATTCCATGAGCCTTCTTTCTTCATCAGGATTTTGTGTGTGTCTGTGTGTGTGTGTGTGTGTGTGTGTGTGTGTGTGTGTGTTGCTTTCCTCCTTTTCATTATTATCCTGTAATCCTGAAAACCAGGGCTTTTTATTTTTATTTTTTTCCCTCGGTTTGATCATCTCTTTAATATTTGTAGATTGTTTACTATGTAAATCATTATTAAAAGCAGAATATTCCATATTGTATTTTTTAGGCCTGTGATTTATTTGTTCTGGGTTACTATCCCCCGCACACCCCCTCCTTATATTTGAGATGAAAATACTTTCTAAATATTTGAGTACTTTGGCAGTTTTGAAGCTTCACCACCATAAGATGCAATCTTTTGCATCCTGTATACTAACTATAACAGGTGGATAAAATCAATTGGATGTGTAAATTCTTTAAATAACAGCAAATGGAGCAAATTGAATTTCAAAGTGGAAAAAAGGTGAATCCAAGAAGCAGTGCTAAGGTCATCAGCAGAATTAGCAAAAAAGTCTAGCAAAGTTACAGTTAGGCAGCCAGTAATACTCTATTGATCAGACTTTCTCAATCAATCAGGCTGTGCCTAGATTATTGATGCAAAGGTATTAAGCAAAATTTTATTTCAGCTAACTTGTTGGCTCAGATGTCAACTGAAAGTCATTTCCCCAGTCAATCAAATATACAATAAATCTGAGAAGATTTAGCTCTTAAACATTCTTGTGTCCACTCTGCTTTCCAATCATACAATTACCTTTTAGAGGGTTACAATTAAATTAATATAGAAACTAACACATGGGGAAAAGCACTGCATTTCTACAAAAAAAGAATAGCATATTCTGAGGAAGAAAAGACAGGTATGAAATATATTAATTGAATAGAATGTAATTGAAACTATTTGAAATGATATATGTTTAATCCCAGTTTAGTTAATAATTTTGGTAGTCTTGTCACCCATCTGTGCATTTTGTAACACCCACTGTGATATCTAGTACATCGAAAAGCTGAAGTTAACAAATTGATGAGAATAGCAGACAAAAATGTGCAGAGAAGATTATGCCTTTCTTTCTTTCTTCCTTTCTTCCTTTCTTTCTTTCTTTCTTTCTTTCTTTCTTTCTTTCTTTCTTTCTTTCTTTCTTCCTTTTGAGGGAGGGGTTGGTGGTGGGGCAGACATTTGGTAGAGTGCTGACTGATGCATTCTGAAAAAAATACATGTCACCTTCCTCAGGGTGTTTATTTGATTGGAGACATAACCTTTTTTTCCTTTATCTCATTTATGTCTGAGTCTACAGTTTTCAATATTTCCAATATCACTTGAATGCAGAAAATACTGGTGTCTTTATAATATTAACTGTTTTATAAAATTAACCTTCTACCATATAGAGGGTTATGATTTTGTGATTTTGCATATTTTGTGATTTTTGCATATGTTCTAGCCCCAACCCCCACCGCCACCCTAGAAAAGTGGCCTATTCTCTCTCTCTTCCAATTCAACATCAATCCCTTTCTTCAGTTCATATACACCATGCCTTCTTCAACGTCAAGGTGACTTTGTCTACAAAGACCCACTATTTATTTATTTTTAAAATATTTCCATTGATCTCACAGAGGAAGGGAGAGGGGGAGAGAAGGGTACGTTCCCTGACCAGGAATCGAACCATGACCTCCTAGTTCATAGGTCGATGCTCAACCACTGAATCACACCAGCCAGGTCAAAGATCTGTTCTTTAAAAAAAAAAATCTAGAGTGTAAAAATCATGCCTCAAGGTGAAGTTGGTTTTACATCTGTAAAATTTCAGGCTTTGTCAATCCATATAAATTTTAGTCTAATTTCAGTATTTAATTGGCTTGAAACTATGATTGTGGAAAGCTGTCATTTCACATAGAATTTGAGGATCGACCTAAGTTTTACTGTATGATTTTCTAATTGTTGAATGGACCTACTGTACATCCTCTCTTCTCAAATAGATCACAAACTTCTTAGTTAGGAAATGTTTCATTTTTAAAAATATTATCTGTAGCACTCCAAACAGGAATGGATACAGTAGTGTTGTTTATAAATATTTGTTGATGTGGCTTTTTATCGTGTAAATAAAAACCAAGACTGGAATTTATTTTAAAAATAGTTAATAACTAGTAGTTTTGATGTCCTTGGAAGACACCTTCAACCACCTGGAAAGCTTCTTCATTTTGCCTAGTTGAATTTTATCACTTCTTAACCAAATCAAGCCACAGCTAAACTCACAAAAGTCCACTTTTATGCTTGATTATGCCTCATTCACTTTCAAGATAAATAAATATGTAATAAGAAAAAGAATTTAATTCAAGTTGAGAAACAATTTCTTTCAAAGCTTCATTAAAGTAAAAAAATATGCTTGCAAGATCAAGGAGTTCCTTTCTCTTCCTTATTTTAAATGAGAATTGGTCAAGAATCAGAAAAGAAACCACTATCCATTGCTTTCTTTCACCAGAGACGAACCATTGCTAAATTTGCAAAATGAACTTTCTCAGTGTGAATTCTTAATAAGCCTTTTAGAAAGAAAAAAGAAAAAAAAAAACATTTCCATTAATTAAAGCAGGATGTCATACTCCGAGCTAACGCTGGCTTTATATCTTTAAAGCGTCCTGCCTTACAGCTTCTAAACCTCGGGCTGTCTTCAGTCATACACTGGAATTGAAAGCTGTTGCCCACGAGTGCAGGATGGCTGATAAGATACTGTCATATCAAGCTTTATTTAATACTGTTCACATTTTCCTCTACAACCACGGTAATACGATGAATGATGGTTAGGAACTGCATTCATTTCCCGGGGCAACCCAGAAACTGGGTGGCTTCAAACACCCGAAATGTATTCTCTCACAGTCTGGAGGCCAGAAGTCTGAAAGCAAGGTTCCAGCAGGGCCATGGTCCCTCTGAGGCTCTGGGTAAGGCCCCCTTTTGCCTCTTCCTATATTCTGGTAGTGGCATTCCCTGCCTTGCAGCTACATCATTCCCACCTCTGCTTCTCTTGTCACAAGGCCTTGTTGTTGGCCTCTGTCTGCACATGGTATCTTCCTCCTTTTATAAAGGCACTCCTCATGTTGCATTAGGGCCTACCCTAACGACAGATTTACATTGATTACAACTACAAAGATTCTATTTCCAAAGAGGGTCATGTTCACAAATACCCAGGTTTAGGACTTTTGAGGAGACACAGTTTCACCCATAACAGGGATGTAGGGTGATAAAAGGTTGAACTTCAAAAACTCTAAGTGTTGCAAATTTATCATTTTTAAAGTGTAATTAAAGTAAAAATTGTTTTATTGTTTAGCACTAATAAAATTTTAGCCAGAAACATAATGAGCTTTTCCACTTGTATTACTGACATCAGTACACACTTCCCATTATTTTAGCTTTAGTTTTTCATTTAGTACACTAATTCTCTGAAAATAGATTTGGGGCATCCAAGCTTCCTATTTTGAAAGCCATTTGCTTCTGAATCATCTTTTTAATAGGTCTCTTCTGTTTAACATACTTATTCTTCTGTAATATCTCTTAAAATGTCTTGCGTTTTTATAACAGGTATATTTAATACCTATCCTGTAACTACATTTTAGAGGCAACTATATATCTTACAAGTTAAGAATCTCAAAATATTAAAATTTTGATCTCCTGCTGATGAAACACTTAAATGATTCATAAATTTTCACATTTCAAACAAGGTAGGAAGAATATAATTTTTGCCTATTTATATTAATAAATTTTCAGCATAGTGATAATTCCATTTGGTCGTTTTTTCTTTATTGGTTAAGGCATTACATATGTGTCCTTAGCCCCTCATTGCCCTTCCCCCCCTACGCATGCCCTCACCCCCCTGGTGTCTGCTTCCATTGGTTAGGCTTATATGCATGCATACAAGTCCTTTGGTTGATCTCTTTCCCTTCCCCCCACCCTCACCTGTCTTCTCTCTGATGTTTGAAGGTCTGATCGATGCTTCTCTGTCTCTGTATCTGTTTTTGTTCATCAGTTTATGTTGGTCATTATATTCCACAAATGAGTGATATCATGTGATATTTATCTTTCTCTGACTGGCTTATTTAGTTTAGCATAATGCTCTCCGGGCCCATTCATGGTATTGCAAATGGTAGGAGTTTCTTCCTTTTTACTGTTTAATACAAATTTCATCTTATTTTGAGAAATTGACCTCCATTTTAGCAATTGAAGACAGTGAAGATAATCCCAGAAGACTGTTTATAATAAGTAGAAATATAAATGAATAACATGCATGATAATTTATAGCTATTATTTTCCTAGAACTTGACTTTGTGAGATAAATGTTCAGTACTCATTATAGTACCTCCAATGTAAGGGGGGAAAAGGATGATTATGCAAGTGGGTCTATGTGACTCAATAGTTTGAGTTTTTATTATTATTGTTTTCTGAGGTTATTTTAATTAATTAATTTATATGATCCTTTAAACACTTTTTCCTTTTTATTAACTTTATTGGAGTGATTGGTTAATGAATGTATACAGGTTTCAAGAGCACAATTCTACAACACATCATCTGTACACTGTATTGTATGTTCACCACCCAAGTCAAGTGTCTATCCATCACCATTTATCCCCCTCCTATACCCTCTTTCACCTCTCTCTATCCCCCTGCTACCTAGCAATCACCACACTGTTGTCCATGTCCATGAGTTCTTTCTCTTATTTTGCTTATTCCATCTACACCCTCTCCACCTCTCCATACCCCAATAGCTAGTCCAGGTCAGAATGATCAACTTGAGCTTTAGTGGCAAATAAATACATATACTATTATTAAAAAATGCTTAACTTAAAGGTCTTTATAAATCCAAACCTTGAACCTAAGAGTAATGTTTTAAAATTTATACCACCTTCCAAATTTCAAATTTAGTTAACAACTATATATATTAGCATATATATATATAGGTTTTTATTATTATACTTATTATAAAAACTAGATGTCACCTTAAGCACACAATGGGTGGTAACAAAAATCCAGTTGTATCTGTTTGTGATTAACCATAACACTTCCATATGTGGTATCTCTCTTTGGACTCAAGCTGTCTACAGTAACTTGATCAGGGGTATAATTACACCCTACTTGAATCAAGAAAGTAAAATAATGTCAAAAACAATCATCTTACTTGTAGATGTTTTGAGAATTAAAAGCTGAAAAAATACAGATAGCTTGATGTTAACATCTCACTGATTTAAACTGATCTCTCAGCAGAACATGGAAACTAGAAGGATTAAAAACTGCATAATAAAATGTTATAGGGAAATATGGAGAGGCTCACGTATTTAAAAAATATATTTCTTGGATTATTTAGTGTCTGAACCAACAATTTCTTAAATTTTCTTAACCTATAATGGCCATTGGCACTACATTTTCTGATATAGTTGGTTTACATCCACTTTCAAATAATTTTATTACCCTCAGAATTGATAAAATGATTGCATTAACATAAGTAATAACAGATACCATAATTTCTATGAGATCTCAATAATCCAGCCATCACATTTGAATATATATATATATATATATATATATATATATATATATATATTTAATTTGTTTTTAAAAGAACAGTTAGATAATATACCAAGGTCACAATACTAGTTTTTGGCAGAACAAAGAACAGAATTCCAAACCTCTAGGACAGAACTAAATTTTTATATTCACCTACAGCTTTGAAAGTCAGTTATCCCCAGAAGAAAATGAGGATGTTGAAACTGCAGTAGTGGATTTGTCTACACTTTAGGACTAAGTTGGAGGACAAGCCAAGTCAGAAGGAAGACTGAATTGAGTAGAGCTACTGCCAGAGAACCCACGTTAATTTAGGTGGCCAAGGAGTCCAGTCAAAGTCAACTGGGCTGACATGGAACTAAGAAGTGGGGGAAGCATGGGTCATATGATCCGTAGGGAAGATTAAAAACACACACAGGATCATAATGCTTTTACTTGGACTTTCTAGTTTTTAATATAAGTGATTTACATCTCTCGAAAGTGTTCATTTACCAGTTTTAGCTGTCATGATCTATTCAACCAAACCTGGTACTATTTTATGGCAGGTAGCTATACTGACATAGCTATATAGTGTATGTAACTGATAACCACTGTGAAATTCCTAAAACTAAGAAATGGAGAAACTTCTCAAAGTATAACTACACATTTTCTTACATTTCCTTATATATTTCATATCACATTGGAAGCACATTCTGTTTATTATTTTCCCAAATTAGATCCTATTAAATCTCAATGAAACAAAATAATATATTTTTATTTATACATGACATTAATTCCAATACCTTGTATTTAGCACATCAAATTTTCTTTTCTTTTAAGCAATTATAAAAAGTGTATTTTAGTTCAGTTATTTCTACATAACAACAAAATAATGAAAATTTAATTTCAATTAAACTGGTTCATTTTTTTGTACTTATGTATAAAAATTTTTTATAAAATCTAGCACATTTTACTTGCTAGCTACAGAATTACAGGCCATTTTAGCCATATCTATTCTTTGTTCTCCTCTCTCTCTCTCTTCCTCTCCCTCTCTTACCCAGGATCAGTTAGAATTTCCAAAATAGAGAATTCAATTTTGGTCACTTGACAAAAATATCCTCCCAACATTTCTTATGAGGTTAAACTCAGGACAATTTATGACTGAGTGCTGTCTGAGCAGGTTGTTCCTGGACCAAAGTGGATTGTAAGTTGATTCCTCAACTATACTAGTAAAGGTCCTGCCCCATTATTTGACATTCTTGATTCAAGCAGTGTGTAATTATAGGCCTAATCAAGTTTCAATAGTCAGCCTTAATATAAATCAGAAGCTTGAATTTCATTGTCAACCATCATTTAGTTTCATAAGGAATGGAGTGCTGAGAATGATGTGGCCTTTTTGTCTAAATTCCGTTAGGAATGTTTTTGCTGCATTCTATATCAGCTGAGCTCTCTACTATACCCCCTTTTCAACATTTATAAGTAAAATGCAGAGGAGCAAATTTGTCTTCCTAAAAGACTGCAAAGGAAAAATGATTTTGGGGGAGTTAAAATATTTTTTTTTTGAAATTAGAGAAAACATTTATTCTCAGGTATCTCCCTTGCCCAACTGACTGATGCCTACATTTGTTTTTATAATTTAAATACAACTGAGTACAGTGATGTCCAGAGTTATTTACATCTCAGCATAAATGGGTTTATCCACTTGCTTTTTAAGATAAGTTTGATAGAAGATTTGGAAAAGAAGAAGAAGGAAGGGGAGGCCAAGCATGAGACAACTTGGTCCTTAGCTACCAGTCATTTTATTAAGAAAAACTCGCTGAAACTAGTTTGGCTCAGTGGATAGAGTGTCAGCCTGCCAACTGAAAGGTCCTCGGTTCGATTCTGGTCCAGGGCATGTACCTTGGTTGTGGGCACATCCCCAGTAGGGGGTGTGCAAGATGCAGCTGATTGATGATTCACTCTCATTCCTCTCTGTAAAAAAAAAAAAAAATCAATAAAATATATTTAAAAAGAAAGAAAGGCAGGAAGGCAGGAAGGCAGGAAGGCAGGAAGAAAGAAAGAAAGAAAGAAAGAAAGAAAGAAAGAAAGAAAGAAAGAAAGAAAGAAAGAAAGAAAGAAAGAAAGAAAGAAAGGAAGGAAGGAAGGAAGGAAGGAAGGAAGGAAGGAAGGAAGGAAGAAAGGAAGAAAGGAAGAAAGGAAGAAAGGAAGAAAGGAAGAAAGGAAGAAAGGAAGAAAAGAAGAAAGAAAGAAAGAAAGGAAGGAAGGAAGGAAGAAGGAAGGAAGGAAGGAAGGAAGGAAGGAAGAAGGAAGGAAGGAAGGAAGGAAGGAAGGAAAGACTCCATGATGGGCGCTAGGTACCCACATAGGTGATCTTTTCTGATTGGGCATATGGAAAGGAAAACAATTTGGCTGAGCATTTACCTCCAGAGATGAAAATGTAAGTACCTCCTCAGAAGGCAGATCTGCCAGCAGAAATCTCCATTCATCACAAATATTTACAGGCCCCCAGTTGTACACATAGCACAGTATTCAGTGTTCCAGAGTCACTTAGAATTACTTTTTCTAAGCTAACTTCCTCATTTGGATAACACTACTCTTTGAAAGGTGATTATTTTGTTTCACCATTTTACCTGACACTCTCAATGATGGGGAAAATTTTATTATTTTAGCATTTTTCTTCTAAATTTAAAGCTCTTCACCATTATAAAATTTTATAAAAATATCTTTTGCACAACAAAATATGATCATAATGTTGTGGGTGTACCACTGTTTGTGGTGTCAGAATCATGTTTGGAATAGTACAAACTTTAAGCAAGTAATGTCATAAGTGAGAGATTTATCAACTTGCTATAAGCCTTCCATTCTTGTTTGATAGAATTGAATAGTGCTTAAAAGCACAGAATTTGGAGCCAGACTATATGGGGTCAAATCCCAGTTCTGTCATTTATTAGTAATATGACCTTAAACAAGTTATTTAATCTCTTAGTCCCTCAATTTCTTCATCTGAAAAATGAGAATGATAATAACAATACATCAATCATAGGGTTGCTTTGAGGATTAAATAAATTAACCTCTGTAAATCACTTAGAAGAGTGCCTGGCACACTGAAAGCACTTATATACATGTTTGTTAAAGAAATAAACCTAAAGATATTCAATAGTACAAATTATATTATTAATGTCCTTGTATGTTTTCTATTAATTTATAGCATGCCAACTCTGTAATATTTAGCCTTCCAAATAATACTAAATACAACACATGCTTGAAAACTAATGTTTAACTTAATTTAAGAATTAAAATAATGAGTGCTCATCCAACTTACTATCATCTTTAAATTAGACGCCCAATTTGAGAGTAACCATTTAGAAGCTTCTTTACAGCTATGGTTAGAAATGGAAGAATGGGATTCCTTTGGAAGATATACTGCACTGTCATATTAAATATGATGCCCTACTGGCACATCGTGCTGACTTTGTATGAGATGCTGAGAAATGTTTCATCTGCTTGTCTAGAAGCTTAATGATTGGGAAATTAAAAAGTACTGTTAGCCAAGACCGGTTTGGCTCAGTGGATAGAGCGTTGGCCTGCGAACTGAAAGGTCCCGAGTTTGGTCAAGGGCGTGTACCTTGGTTGCGGGCACATCCCCAGTAGGGGGTGGGCAAGAGGCAGCTGATTGATCTTTCCCTCTCATAGATGTTTCTAGCTCTCTACCCCTCTCCCCTCCTCTCTGTAAAAAATCAATATATATATATATATATATATATATATATATATATATATATATATTTAAAAGTACTGATATATGGGCTATATGGCAGTTAAATTGATACTTGTGTTATTAAAACTAGTGTCATATAGCTTTTCAACAATTCTAATGTAGAAGTATCATGAAAGAATAAACTCTGAAGATGTTGTTCTCCTTAATTTGTAAGTTGAAAGTATTCATAGGTTCTTATTTGTATATCAGCGTTTTAGCCAATGCATTATTACTCAATAAAGTTATTCAGTACTTCTTTATTCTCAGTTCCAACTATAAGGCAATCACTGTTCAAACATTTAGTGCTTTCTACATTGAATAAAAATTGTGTATACATACACCTTAATTTTATTACATTTACTATCATTTAAATTTATTCCTTATCAAATCACACCCAACATTAAAGAGATCACTCATATAACTCATTCTTCAAATTATTTCATATGGCCTTGGTGAATATCAGAAGTACAGGTAAAACCAGTGTTTTGCTAACTTATTAGGAAATTTCATATAATCCAAAGGCAAACTTTAGATGGGATACTTCTTTAAGACCCCAGCCTCATCACACCTGGTTTCATGCCCAATAAAGAATGACTGAGCTCCCAGCTGTAAAATGAGCATGATGCAACCTAGTATCTTCAGGCTGAATAGTTATCAAATAGGAACAACTATCTGGTCAATTTGGTGTTATATTGCATGTCTTAAGAATGAACTTGGTTCCTCAAGAAGTTCTAGAGCTCTTTGTTTACCTGGGGAATGGGCAGCATTATTGGGATGGCATTCATAAGCCTAGCGGCTTCCACACAAGTCAAGGACTGGGGGACATCAGTACTAGGAAAGAATTTAAGTGATTAAATTTAACTATAAACCATTGTCAGGCTGAACTGCCCATCAGTGATAATTCTTCAAAGGGAAAAGTGTTGGACTCACATGAGAAGCAGAAGAAAAGAAGATAAGGTATACAACCGATGTTCCTTTGGGATCAGGTTGATTCCAGTAATGTTTATCAATGCTCTGAATGATGGAAGAGAAAGCTTCCTTATTAGATTTCCCAATAACCTAGTTAGGCAAGAAAAAAGGAGGAAATTAATTCAAAGGAACTTTGACAAATAAGAAATGGCCTGTCAACACAAGTTCAGAAAAGGGCAAGTACAAAATCAGTATTAGG
Organism: Vespertilio murinus; assembly: GCA_963924515.1. Lineage (NCBI taxonomy): Eukaryota > Metazoa > Chordata > Mammalia > Chiroptera > Vespertilionidae > Vespertilio > Vespertilio murinus. The sequence goes on from OZ004711.1 coordinate 38,817,126, forward strand.
CACAGACTATCACTAATCTGATAAAAGATGAGAATGGCTAGAATGAGTGTCCAGAACTAGACCTGGGGCTCTTGGTAGGTGAAGAAGAGTCAGTGATGTAGCGTGCCACTGTGCTTGTTGGATAGTACGGCATATGCAATAGCAATGACAGACATTATCTAATGGATGAAAAATAGACTCATTCAGGAAGGGTTAAAAAAGATTGTATAGCCCAAAGAGAGGATGTTTTTCCATTTAATGGATCATTCCATTTTTGCATAAGCTATACCATGGGAAATGATCAAATTGTGCTGTTAACACCGAAATATTTCTATACAGACTTACCCACAGGTAGAAATTAATTGGAAACAAAGGTGCCATACTCCAAACCACCATCCCTACAAGTGATTGTTATCCAGAATTCAAAATGGCTGGCCTTTGAACTGAAATTGACCAATGGCTTTTCTTATTCCTTTTCTTCCAATTGGGAGCATACAGACTGTCATATTAGGTTAGTTCTTGGGTACAACCCAATTTTTAGACACTAACTATTCCCAAAGAACACCCTGCTACCCTCTTTGATGTTAGCTTCAAACACTAGAATATGCTTTTAAATATCCTGGTTTTCTGTCACAGCCAATTAATGAGTTGTCAGGTATACATTTAACTGAAACTCTTGTAACTATCTGTATTTTTTGGTCTGTATGATTATTTGTTATAATAGGCTCCTTTTATATAGAACCTGGTATGCCAAAGCGTTACTTTCATTTTATGTTTGGAATTTACTGCTTTAAAATATACATTCTGATTCTAAATTCCAGTAATTGATAAGCAAGTTTATTTTCTATTTTCAAATATTTTTTCACATTTTGACTTTTTTTTTCCTATGTGTTAGAAGCCTATGTTTTTCAGTTGTTCCTTTTGCACCCTAACTTCTTGGTTATTTTGTCTAATTTCTTTAAGCTGTTGACTCAGATAGCTTATGTCCTCTTGAGTTTGCTTCCATTCAGAATTGCTACAAACATTCAGGTGAAATGCACAATGCATTTAATTCATTATATATCCTGAAACATCCCAGTTAGTGGATATATCACAGGCTTCAGTACTTGAGGAGTGCAAGATTACACATACTCAGTGCAGGCTTTTTTATCTATAACCTGACTATCACTATGTGAGTGACTTCATCCTTTGATCACCAAATAAACCTTCCCTAACTAATTCCTAGATCTTCTTTCAAGGAGAAACTAGTTTGCACTTGAATACATCCAACCCCACCTTTGACTGCTATTTTCCAGATTTGCATGTGCTTTTTTTCCCACCTTATAATACATTAGCATAAGAATAGAGACACTCCTGCATTAACAACCAATCTCTCAATTACATGTACTTCACTAACCCACTTTAACAAACTCCAACTATACCTTATTTGCTCTTTGGTGGTTCCAAGAATGTACATATTATTCAGTGTCCTCCTGATCATGTTAATATTTCACATTCTCTTAAAAATCTTGATTCACTGATCTAATAATTTCATTTCTAGTAACTAATTCTACTATATCTACCTTCTTCCATAAAATACATTATGTAATGCTGACCTCCTTCCCATCTTTCTTTTAATTTCTTAATTTAAAAAAAAATCATGTATTATAACACATCTTTCTTTCCCAGTTAATATTGCATGCATATTCCTCGGATAAATATACTTTGTTATCTGCATGTTGTAATATTATTTAAGGTATACCCTCCTTTTTAGTTTTTTTTCCATCTAATCTAGTTCTATTGAAGATTAGTTTAACATTTGTATTTAGTTTTCTTTACCGTTTATATGGTCTAACATTATTCCAAAGCATAAAATTTGGGTTAGTTTTAGAGAAATACTTTTGATGAAACCAAAGCCCTTCTACTGACTTGACCTGAGAGATAAAAACCAATTCTCATGGAAGTATTTCTGAATTAATGTTTGTCTAGGTAATCTGGTCTGCACTTGAAGTCATCTGTCTATCTGTTTCAGCTCCCTGATCTATCTACCCATATATCCACGAATCAACACCAGGATTGAACCTAAAGAGGCAGTCGGACATCCTCGAGGGGTTCCAGATTGGAGAGGGTGCAGGTTGAGCTGAGGGACACACCCTCCCCATGCACTAATTTCTTGCACTAGGCCTCTTGCATATATATATATATATATATATATATATATATATATATATATATATGTGTGTGTGTGTGTGTGTGTGTGTGTGTGCGTGTGCGTGTGTGTGTGTCTAATTTCTAAACTAATCATTTATCCATGATAAAATGCTCCTTTAATTCTACAAAAAAATAAATATATTTTCAAAATAAAATATAGTGAGAGGAGTGATAATATTTATATATTTGCATATCTCTTCAATATCTGGTTTAATAGAAAACAGTAGGAATCTCAAATCTGTGTCTTCATCTCATTTATTGAAAATATGTCATTTTGGTTAAAGTATATAAATAAAATCTGTCCACACATAGATATATAGTCAGAAAATGGAGGAAAATTTTAATAGCCTTTCCAGGTAATTCTGAATGTTCTTTTTTGATGCCTCACCAAAATTGGCAAAGGGTAGTTTTGTAAAGGTTAGTTGCTGAATCTGAAGTTAGTGTTGAATCTGAAACCACATCTTATGCTCTGTTATATATCCAATTTTCTTTTGTATACAGACCCCTGTTTGTGTCTGTTTAACTTAATTTTGACTAAGTTTCATTGCCATTTCAGTATCATTTGCCCATTAGAAGACATTGGACATACTGAAGCCAATCTTCATTACCAATAAATCAGAGTTTCTCATTAAGAGCTAATGAGCTCTTATATTGTCCCTCTGATTATTATCCTGTTCTGTGTGAAAAGGAAAACATTTCATCTTTTTTATTCCCTTTCCCAATCCTACCTTTCAGGGCATGAGTTCTTTTAAGGAGCAGTAGTGTGATGAGCTGACACAGCTTCAACCTTGTTTCCTTTTCTCTCTGGTGAGAGGAAGAGGCGGTATTGTATTTTAGGTTAATTGGAGTGTTGCCTCTTAACTGATTTAGTGATAAGATTGAATTTCTGCTCTACCATTTGTTGCCTAAACGGTAGTGCATATGCTAATATGTCTTTCCATGCCTCAGTTTCCTCATATCTAAATGATGATAATACCTGCACTGTTGGTTGATAACCAGCATTGAGTTAAAAAATAAATGCAAAGCACTCAGCATACGACCTTGCATATACCAAGTGCTCAGTGCATAGTAGTTATGGTTAGGGAAAGAATGGTTCCCTTGGGCACTCTGTGCCCTCGACTCTCAGAGATGTCCTTCCCACTTACTGGTTTTCCAAAGCAAGAATCCCCTTCATGAATGAAGAGGAGAAAATAAATTCTTCCAAATATGTATATATTTGCACATCCCTTTAATATCTGGTTTAATAGAAACCAGTAGGAATCTCAAATCTGTATCTTTATCTAATCTATTGAAAATATGTCATTTTGGTTAAAGTGTATAAATAAAATCTGTCCACACATAGATATATAGTCAGGAAATGGAGGAAACTTTTAATAGCCTTTGCAGATAATTCTGAATCTTTTTTTGATGCCTCAACAAAATTTTATTATATAGGATATACACTGAGTGGCCAGACTCAATCTCTGCTTTTGTTTTTTGGGAGAAGCAGTGATGGATAGCAATGAATTGAAATTTAAGGGAAGAGAAACATAGTATTTCATGAGTAAATCAATGGGAAATGAATCAGCTAGAAATGTAATATACTCTTTCCAACTATGGAATAGGTAGTGGGAAAAGAATAAACCTCACTAATTAATTAATCAATAATTAATCAATAAATGTATTAAACAACTGTATAAATCAATTAAATAGTAAGCTACAGTAATATCCTCAGAAATAAAGAAAAAATATTGAACTCTTTATAAAAAAGTATTATTTTTATAAAAATAGTAGCCAGAAAAATCAACAAAAGCACTTGAAACTTATTGATATAAAATAATTGTTAGAGACAATAAAACAGTGTGAGCATATACAAACAAAACACCAAAAAATGAAAACATCTGAAAGTAAAGTTGAGCAAATATTTTAGGAAGTAGAAGGAAGACAGTAAAAACAAGATAAGATAATTAGAGAATAATTTAACGTGTTCAAACCTCTAACATAAAGGTTCTAGAAATAGAGAATGTGGAAAATGGAAGCAAAGACATTGTCAAAAAATCCTGAGAAAATTTCCAAGAAATGAAAGACTTGTGTTATCAGAATTCTCCTAAAAATTAGGAATGTACACTGACTGGCCAAATGATTTCTCTAAATGCATAATAATCTGGCCACTCAGTATGCACACACACACACACACACACACACACACACACACACACACACATCAGAGGCTCGGTGCACGAATTCATGCATGGGTAGGGTCTGGCCACTCTGACTAGGAGGAGGGGACATGGGCAGTTGGCCAGCCTGCCTGCTGGTCAAATTCCTGGTTGAGGGGACAATTTGCATATTAACTTTTTATTTTATAGGGTATATACTGAGTGGCCAGATTATTATGTGCTTAGAAATCATGATAATCTGGCCACTCAGTGTAGTTGAAGAATGGAAATTACCAAAACGTAGGTCAATTATCACTATTCTCCCTGCTTTATATCTCACAATTTTTTTTTGTTAATCTCACATCTATATATATAAAAGCCCAAGCAAACATTATGACTGGAATGACCAGTCGGCCAGTTGCTATGATGTGCCCTGACCAACAGGGGCAGAAGCTCAATGCAGGAGCTGTCCACTGATGGTTAGTACGCTCCCACAGCAGAAGTACTGCTCAGTCAGAAGCCGGGCTCATGGCAGCACTTGGCAGGTGCAGTGGGTCTGGGATGAGCTGCAGCAGAGCTGCACCAGGCCCCGGCTGGTGTTCCTGCATTGAGCTTCTGCCCCCTGCTACTTCCTTCCAGGGGGAGGGGTGTCACACAAGCCTGTGGGGATCAAGCAAACACCTGGCAGTCCAACATCCAACAAGGGGTTCCAGATTGCAAGAGGGCATAGGCCAGGCTGCCATGCACAAATCCATGCACTGGGCCTCTAGTTGTTAATAACTTCTTCAGCTCTTGTTGTAGTAAACTTTCATATGAGTGTGAAATAATGTTTGTGTCTATTTCTCCTTGGGATTCTCTTGATCATCATTTTTTAAAAAATCTCCATAGCCTAGCAGTAGAGAACCAGAGCCATAGTAAGATCTTGCTGAATAAATGAACAATTTTTAGAAGGAGCAAGAACATCAGGATCTGTGTCTACTTGTTCACTTACCCATTACTAAAATTATGAATTTAGGCATATTACTTATCTCTGAGCCTTGATTTCATCATCTATTAAATAATGTTAATAATAAATTAGTGAGATATTTGAAAATAAATGAAGTGATATGCATAAGTTACCTATCAGAGTGCCTGAAACCTGGTAGATATGTAATAAATTACATTAACCTTTCCACTCACCCTTTTTATTGGATCTGTAAACACAGCTTCACCATGTTTGAGTTTCCACTCATTAATTAAAAACCTGTGGTTAATTTAGTTATTTGTAAATGCAACATTTTTTTTATGTGTGGAAATCTAAAGATCTTTGTCAATATCTGAACAAAATTTTTTTTGAGAAAAATATCTGTTAATTTCATATGTGACATAAATGTCTTAGTAATAAATTCCACCTATTAAGAAATTATTTAAAAATATGATCCATGCATTCTCAAGTTTGTGCTAGTTGAACTGTGAAGTTTTACCAATTTGATTCCTATTTTAAAAGAATAAAGTTATCATTAACTGTTTTCTGAATACAATTATTCATTTTTGTTGTTACTTAAAGCAGACATTTATTTAGCTTCCTAGAATATTAAAATGGCTTCGTTAAATTTCTAGTAGTATAAAATTTGGCTGTAGCAGAGTCTGTTAAATATAAAAATGAGCTGTTTTATAGTATATTTTGATAAAAAGTTTTTATTTGCCCTATTCATCCTATCTAATAAAGAGGTAAATGCTAATTGGCAATCACACCCTCACAAAGCTGGTGGTGCCCACATCCAATAAGGAGGGAATATGCTATTTGATTGCTATGTCCTCAAAGATGGCAGCACACACAGCCACAAGATGGGGGTGCCCAGTCCCCTCAGCCCAGGTGGGTCCAGCCACTCTGTGCACCTGCCTCCAGCGTTCCCCAGTCCTCTCATCCCCCAGCTACCCAGGGCTGGCCCAAGGTGCAGGCAAGCCTTGGATGGTAGCTGCCCAGCCCATGCATGAGGCGCAGGCAAATCTCAAATAGTGGTTGCCCAGCCATCCAGGGCCACTCGAGGCTCGGGTAACTAGGGCCAGCTGAGGCTTGTGCTACCTGCAGTGGCAGCAGCAGAGGTGTGATGGGGGCATCATCTTCCCCTGATCACTGGACCACCCCCCATCCCTGAGGGCTCCTGGACTGTGAGAGGGGGGAGGCCGGGCTGAGGACCCTCCTCTTGTGCATGACTTTTCATGTACTGGGCCTCTAGTTTGAATATAATTTACTACTTATATATAAGGACAGGGTTACACTCAGATCTTTTATTTATTCAAGTTCAGGACAAGAAAACCTTTTTCTATGCACCCTTTCTCATTTATAAAATAAGCCTTACCCCCAGGTTCCAGTTAGTTGTCCCGGTACAGATACTGAGGCTGAGAGGGAATGTGCAACCGTTTTTAAAAAGTAACCTTTTAGACTTTTGATCATTATTAAAATAAAACACAAAAGGCATTCATTATAATGTGGTTATTTGGCTGTGCATGTTTTATTGTGTTTCAAGTCTTATACTATCTCCTTTATCACCAGGAGAAATAAGACTACAAGCCCCTAGTAATGCTCAGATGAACTCTGAGGAGGAGGAGCCAGCCGGTAACTGGAAACAGGAGGTGGTGGCTCTGGTAGATCGCTTTGAATAACTGTGTTAAACCAATTCATGTAGGTACAACATTTTTTTTATAAAAAATAAAATGATAATCATTTGTTCCCATTGTACAAAAGTTTGTAATAGGATCAATAAAGCAGGTTTGTGACATTTTACTTAATACCAATATACTGAGCTGATCATTTTCCTTATATAGTAGGAAGGGTGTTCCTGGAGCAGAAAGGAAAAGGAACATCATCTGGGCCCACATTTGCTAAAATAGAAATTACTTTGCTAGGGGGTATGAAGCACCTCCCCTTTTACATGCCACATGAGTAGTTTATGGGAAATTGTCTGGATACAGTGCTAACAGAAGCACTCTAGTTAGCACTGTATCCAGAACTCTTCAAAGAAATAAGATTTTAAAAAGTACATACATGGTGTCAAAACAACCCAGAGGAAAATTATTTGGGGGGCGGGGGGGGGGGCTGAATGAAAAAGAATCCCAAGTCAAACTTAAAGAGAATATCCCTTTATTAAATTTTGGTTGAGAATATGTTTGTATATTTTCAGAAAACAACTCCGAGACAATCAGAATCCTGTAACAGAGAGGAATAGACAGAAGTGCTCCAGCCATGAAGACAGAAGAGACACAATTCAGAGAAGGAAGATGATGACGACGCCTCACCATACCAGCAGGCATCAGCTGCGTGTTGCTGAAGGATGCCCAGGAACAAACCAGAGACGGCTGGACCTTCATCACCACCATTTGTCCACCAACCAGATCTGAAATAGCATGGCTGACATGTACACATAAGGAACTATTTGGAATTGAAATTGGGACTCAAAAGAACTGTTGGCCTAGAAAGGAACTCACTACAGACTGATTCATTTGCCTCTCAGCATAACCATTATGTCTTGTCTCAGTTTAGGCTCTTATAAGGGTATTTATTAGATCACATGATCTAGAGAAAATGATGAACCACATAGAGTGATGAACAAAAACAGACCCAGAGAAAGAGAAGCAGCGATCAGACTCTCAAACCTCAGAGGGAAAGTGGGGAGGGTGGAGGTAAGGGGAAGAGATCAACCAAAGGACTTTTGTGCATGCATATGGGCCTGGCCAGTGGCCATGGACAACAGGGGGGTGGGGGAATATGTAGGGAGGGGTTTGGGAAGGGAATAGGGGAATGAGGACAATTATGTGATACCACAATCAATCAATCAATCAATCAATCAATAAAAGCTATCCAATCTTTCTTATTGCAACATGGAGAATGTTCATCTTACAGAGTTAATCCTTAGACTAAGTAATATTCTTATATCTGTTAATCTTCTAAACTGAAGGATCCCTAGTTATTTACGGACATTTTAATGAGTTATAAATCATTGGCTTCAAAAAGTAATGGTAGCCGTAGTACAATACTCAGTACAATAGTGAGTACTTAATATTCACATAAGTAGATATGCAATGGGGCAGAGAGAAGGCGGGAGTGGGTGAGTGGAATGTATACACATATATGCATAGCCCATGGACACAGACAATAGCGTGTGGTGAAAGCCTGGGGAGGGGGTGGAGAATGCATGCTAGTGTGGTCAATGGGATGATAAAAGAGACATCTGTAATACTTTCAGCAATAAAGTTTATAAAATATTTTTTAAATGAGACAGAGGAAGGAATAAAGTAAGCATGGGATTGAGAAGTCGCCTGCTTTGTAAGTTTTGCTTAGACTTATATCAGTAATAACACCCTTGTATTCCTGGGAAAGTTAGATTCTTTTTTATTTTTATTTTATTGAGTTTTTACAGAAAGGAAGAGAGAGAGAAACCTAGAAACATCGATGAGAGAGAAACATCGACCAGCTGCCTCTTGCACATCCCCTACTAGGGATGTGCCCGCAACCAAGGTGCAGGCCCTTGACCGGAATCGAACCCGGGACCTTTCAGTCCACAGGCCAACGCTCTATCCACTGAGCCAAACAGGTTTCAGCAAAAGTTAGATTCTTGAAGAGTTTCTACGGGGCTCTGCTTTCTTCCAGTTCTGACTTGCAAACACACACACACACACACACACACACCCCAAAACAAAACAAAACAAAAAACACAAACAAAACAAACAAGCACCCAAGCCTAGATTTCTCTTGGTATGAATGAATAAAGTGAGTGACAGGTAAGGAATTTACATATGGAATTAGCTGACTTTCCCCATGAGCAACCTACATCAAGGGAGTGTGCCACTGTTATGCACGTTTCATAAACCTGTTTTATAGATCCTATTTCAAATCTGGCTTGGTCTGAGAAATAACAATTACAATAATTGATGTGATTACATATCCATTACTACCTATGCTTTCACTATGCATTTAATACAGCAACAGAAACTAGCCTGTGCGTCAGTCTCATTTAATAATAGTCCAAGCAACTCCTTGGGTAGGTACTATCTTTTCCTGCCATGTTAACCAACAAGGAAATAACTCTAAACGAGTGCTAATACTTCCCCAATGTAACACAGCTAATAAATGTAGACGTCAGTATTGAAGCCCAGTTGTGTCTGTTTAAAATCCTATATTCTCAAAAGCCTTGTTCTTATACACTATTATCTTCTGAAAGAAAACTATGACAGTGCAAAATACTTACGCTATTACTATTAATTTGAGAATAGTGTTCTGATAATGAAGGCTCTGACACATTAGCATAGATTTCCAAAAGAGTGCGTGAAGTCTTTTCCTAAAATGCTAGAAAATAGGCTGGGTGATCAATATTAATTATAGTAGCTAATGTTAATGAATATCATTATGTTGCAGACACTGTGCAAAGCAATTTACATAAAACAACCGCATGAGGAAGATGATTGTATTTTCACTTTATCAATTTAGAAGCAAACCACGAGAATTCAAATTTTCACTCAATAAAAGATGTATCCACAATTTAAGCCTGAAATGTTTTTGAAATAAAAGTCACCCTTTTTTTTTTTCATTACGCCTCCACCAAGAGGCATACACTCTTCAAAATCACCTGTGCAGGACATCTTTGAAGAAAACTTGAATTAATCAGAGCATCAAATTATTCTTGCATAGGAAGATTCAATATTGTAAGGATGCCAATTCTCCCTAAATTAAGCTCTAAATTTAATGAAATTGCAATCAATATTCCAACTGGAGGGCAGAAACAGGTCACAGAGGTGATAGCTATAGGGGAGCAGTTTTCAGCTCAGTGTAAGAAAGCATCTTCTATGAGTTAGAATTATCCAGAATTGGAACAGAATGTGAAATAGTTAACCTTTGGTGACCATAAGGATTCCAATGGAGGATAAATTGACCACCTGTTGAGGGATGCTCAGAAGGCATTAGAACACCATCATTTCTTAAGAGTCCATTTTCCAGGCACTGTTCTGTCCACTTTCACCTTTTATCTCATTCAATTTTTATACACTCCTTATTTTGTAGGCATGAAATATGGCTGATAGAGGGTAAGAGCACAGATTGTGTCATCACATGAATGGGGATGTGAATCCTAAGTCTGCTCCTTACTAGCTACACAACTTGGAGAAATGACTTTAACTCCCTAGGTGTCAGTTTCTTGGTGTGCAAAATGCAGATAGCAAGACCACCTATACTCTTGTAGGATTAAAATAATTTTATTGCAAGAACATTGGCACATCACTGAAAACTTTCATTTTTAGCAAGTGGAGATTATTAGTAGTATTGATAGGTAGAAACTAAAACTTGAATTAAGTAATGAGCAACTATCCAATTGAACCAGATTGTCCTTAACATTCTAACTTCAAGATCCCATGAATTTGTGGAATTATAACTAACTATTCCCAGTCTTACAATTTTACACAAAAAAGAAAGAAAGAAAGAAAGAAAGAAAGAAAGAAAGAAAGACCCCGCAATATAATATACAGAAATTAGAAAGATATTATGCAAAATCCATGCATTTCAGCTAAATTTAATGGTACATGTTTAAATGAACTAATTTAGAATTTAAAATATTTTAAAAGAAATTAAAAAATGTAAGGAATTTAAAATCAGGCAACTCAGCAGGTGGTCGATCTATTTTAGACCAAATGGATTTCTCCATTTCTTGAGGGAATGGAGAAATATATTTTTTTAAAGTCGGAGGAAATAATTCTTAAACATCAATGCTTTTGATGAGTGGTTAGGGAGCTGCTATTTTTCCTTTGACTCTTGGTGGGATGAATAGGAATTTCTATAAATGCAGACCAGAAGACAAATCACTATGTCTCCACTGGGAATGCTTCAGAACCAAGGCTGCTAGAAGGAGGTGGATAAATGCATTCTGAAGAGAGGGATTTCAACCACATTGTGAAAAAAGTAATATTCAATGCCTTATAACCACGTTAGAATACACCAGGGGCAGACTTTTCCAGGACTCTAATGTTTAGTGGGCATTATTAAACTTTCATTTTTCTATGTATTTTCTTCATTGAATCTGGATATACGTATGGTTTATTTAACATGGGTTGAAACTGATATATCACCTGAGAGACTTGCACACTGAACAAAAGAGCATGGTATAACCTGTCTTCATCCACTAAGAAGGAAATAAGGGAAAGATAGTAACAGCTAATATCTGCTGTGGCTGGAAGACCAGACTGACAATTTTCCTAACATGGACAATTTCCTGGCCAAAGAAAGATAAATAAACAACAGGCATGATGAGGACAGACAAAAGCAATTTCAAGTTGAATTTTGACAAGTCTGAAGAATGAAATTAGACAGTAGTCAGTACCATGACTAGCAATAAAAATAAAACAAATACATAGCAGGTATGGCTGTATTTTGACAACATCCAGGCTTACTTTAAACATCTCTATTGATGTATAGTAGGCATATAATAAATTGCATACATTTAATGTATAAAATTTGATAAATTTTGACATATATTTACAACAATGAAACCATCTCTACAATCATGATAGAAAAAAGAATATATATATATTATATTATCCCTGGGCCCTTTCCAATCCGGGAGCCCTCAGGGGATGTCCTACTGACGGCTTAGGCACACTCCCTATGGTTCTTTGCTATCTGCAGGGTCTGCCTGCCCCATAGCCAGGTGATGGGCAAGCGAGTCCTACTGGGTGCTGTCTGCAGGCCACTGGGCTTGCATGCTCCCTGGTTGCCACAGCAACAGCCAAGCAGGCCCTGCTGGGTGCTGCCTGTGAGCCTGCCTGCCTGCTCCTGGGTTGCCGTGGCTAAAGCCAAGTGGGCCCTGATGTCTGCTGGCAAGGTGCATGGCTGGACCCTGGAGTCGAGGGTCTGGCCCTAACTCCCTCTCCAGCCCTTGAAGTAGCCTCGGTGGCTGCTGATCAGACCCTCCCCCAGCTCAAGGTGTATGGAGGCCCTGCCGCCCTGCCCCCAACATGGCATGGCATGCACTGCCTCCTCTGTCCAGTCAACCCGTTATGGTATCCCAGTTAATTAGCATATTTCTCTACCATATATATTCATTTGTGTTTTCTAGAGTTTTATGTACATGGAATCAAACAGTGTGACCTCTTAGAAATCTGGCTTCTTTCACTCAGCATAATTATTTTTATTGTCAAACATATTATTGCATGTATCAGTAGTTCTTTTTTAATGCTGAGTAGATTCTATTATTTGACGACACCACAATTATTTTATCTATTCACCTGTTGCTGGATATTTTGTTTTTGTACAGTTTGCACCATCATAATAAACTGCTACAAATATTAAGGTGTGTGTCTTCAGAGATATTAGCTTCCCAGTTTCAAGGGTCAGTAACCAGGAGTAGAGTGTCTATATCTTGTTGGCTAATAAGTATATGCTTAAGAAACTAACAAACTGTTTCTTTGTTTTGTTTTTTTTACATTTTGTAGCAAGCCTTCAACTTACTGCAGTTTACTTTCATATGATATTATTCTACTTCACATCTAGGATAAGAACCTAATCCCAGTATATTGGTATATCAATTTCTTCTCTCTGATATTAATGCTTTTCTTGTCATACATTTTATTTTTACAAATGTTTTAAACTCTATTGTTTATATTTTATTGATTTTTGTTTAAAAGGCCAATTGTTATGTAAATAGATATTTGAAATCTAACGAAAAAATAATCTTATGTATAAGCCAGTGCTGTTTGTACCTTGTGTAGGTCCATATTGCCATCTGGACTAATTTTCTTTCTGCCCAAAGAAATTTCTTTAACATTTCTTCAGAAGTGAATTTCTATCCCTTTTAAATGTCTAAAAAAATATATAATTTCATCTTATTTTTGAAAAGCTTAGGATACTGGGTTGGCAATTAATTTCTTTAGTACTTTAAAAGAAAGCGTTTAGTCTAGGACTGACTATTCCCCACTACTGAGCAAAAGTGTCTGAATTCTAAAACCAACTGTCTTTGAGTTATGAGGTAGGTGTTCTGCTCCGCTGGAGGGAGCAGGTAGTCCTAGACCAGAAGGTACTGCTTATCTAAAAATTTCAGGTATATTTTCCCCAGCTTTATAAGGTTTCATCGTCTGCAGGTACTGATCAGTATTCTGCTGAAAGCTCAAGGGCAACAGTGTGCAGATCTCTAAGAATTTTCCCTCCATGTAGCTCTCCTCTCCTTTATTCTGTCACATGAACTCTAGCTGCCTTTGTCTCCCAGGTATCTTAGCTTCCTTCAACTTTGGGAGTCTGCAGAACTCCTGCTCAGGTCTCCCTGCCTGTGCCATGTCCTGGAAATTATTTCAAGGCAGCAAACTTGGGCTCACCTTGTGTGTTTCCTATCGGTCAGTAATCACCATTTAAAAAAAATGTGTTTTAAATATTTGACCCACTTTTATATATTATATATTTGACCCACTTTTTGTGTGTGTGTGTTTGTTTGTTTGTTTGTTGTTTTGTTTTTTTCCAGACAAGAGGGTAAAACTCACTCCTGTTAGTTTGTTTGTTATAAATGAAGGTTATCACTGTTATTTGCAAAGTGATTTACAAGTGCTACTTACCAGGGAATGGAGTGAGAGAAGAGTTCCAGCCATCCCCTGAGCTCTATATCATAGAACAACTAGAACTTGATATTTAGATATGTGAACAACCAGAGTAAGGTGTGGTGAAATCAGATCTTCTGTTTATCTATGATCTGTTCCAATGAATTCCTTAAACTACGTTACCTTGAATGCAAATGTGACATAGACAAATGACAAGAAAGTAACTTGCATCAATGTTTAAAGAAGAAAAACGGAACGACTTGATTGCGCCACTTGTAAGTTCTTTAACTACCTTTTGATCAGTTCAGTCCAAGGACCTTTTTTTTCTGCATTCTAACCTGTCTCAGAACTTCTCCCTGCTATCTCTCTGAAATGCCTCTCCCCCTCTGCCACTGATGTGTTCACTATTTTCTGGTTATCTACCTGAGTTTTTGTTAGGCCTGTTCCCTAGGTGCTGGCTCCTTGAAGATGCTCCATAGACTCTGTGGCTCTCCATGTCTCCTGCCCACACACCTGAGTCAGTGTATCCAGGCCAAGGTCAAGTCCTGCATGGATAAGGATGAATGAAAAAGTGGATAAAGTTACAATATATTAAATACTATCTATCCGCCATTGAAGCCTTCTACATTTTTTGTGATAAACAAAGAGAATCAACGTGAAATGAAATTAATCTTCACAAACATTCTAGCACATAGAGTGCCTCAAATATATTTGGCTTATAGTTCTGTTTTTTTTGTTTTGTTTTTTTAAGCAACATAAACTATTATCAGTGAGTCCATTCTCATTGCAAGTAAGACATTTCACAATGCCTGTGCAGCAGAAAACCTCTCCCAACTGCACTTGTTACTGATTCCATTTGACAAGTGGCTGCTTCTCGATAATTACTGTACAAACCATTACTTCCAAAATAAATTAAACTCTCATCACTTTCTCCTGCTCTTTTACGTTCATTAAAATGTATCTTGTAAAATAGGTGGCTGCACCTGCATTAGGACATGCAGAAGCCTTTATTAAAAGATGGTGCCTTTGTACACATTTTGTCTTTGAGAGCTTTAGTTCATCTGCAATAAAAGTCCAGAGCCTGCAATGGGGTAGGGGAGGGGTCGAGCTAAACCCTAAATTCAAAGGGAAATTTTAATTCATTTATTTTTAGTCATCTTTGAATTTATTTGGTAAATATATACATGTTATCCTTCTAAGGCCACTTTCACGACCTAAAGAATGAGTTTCTCTGTGATACAGACAATGGTTTCCATTCTACTGATTTTCATTAAGTAGATGATCTGCTTATATCTGAGATGTGGCCTATCTTACCTAGGCCATAATGGGAACCAAAATATGGCAAAACTAGACAGATTGTTGGTTTTGAAACCGGATGATGAATCATGTTTGTGATTATTAGAATTTTTTTTATTATCAGTGAGCCAAGTGGAACCTATCTCCAATTTCCTTTAGTTTGTAAAGGTTTTTGGATGGCCTCCAACTGAGACCAACATTGCAGAGTAGATATCTAATGGTGATATTGTTTATCTGCGTAGCAATAAGCTTTTTTCTGCCTTTCAGCTTTTATTGATAACAAATGTACATTCTTAAAGAAACTGATGATAAAAAAATATACATTTCTGGTCACTATTTTTTCCCAAATTCTCTGTTTACCATTCCCAAGTAATTAGGATATTTTTTATTATTATTTTGACTTTGATCCATTGATGGACACCTGGTATGACTGATAAACTGGGACCTTCATTTAACAAGCATTTACTGAGTCCAGAGGAGTTCTTGGTATTGCCCAAGGTGCTGTATTAGAGATGCCATTTTTTTTACTTCTATCTTGATTTTAAGGTACAAGTTAAAAGCGCAATATCTTCAGAGACTTACTAAGATGTTTCTTCTATATTTCTTATCTCTCCTTGTAATTAACTCTCAATAATATAAGTATTATTTTTAATGTTGCTCCCGGTATTGACCATACATGTTATAGAAAATATTAGGTGTGTTTTCTAAAACTTTCTTGAGGGTACTGTCTTTGTTTTTAGCAATGTCCCAAATTTTCTCACCTTATCCTGTAAATAACCTTGCCTCCAGAGATTTTTAGAATTACTGCCATTAGACCCCAAAGCAAACAATTATTCTCCAAGACAGTTCTGATATGAGATATAATGTCTCAAAAGATTCTCTGACAAATAGCCAAACCAATGTGACAGTATAAAATGAAGCACTTGGAGTAAAGCCTAGATTTTTCTTTATTTTTAAAAATGAAACCCCTTTTCTGCACAAAATGATTATTATAAGGCAAGACATTTATATTTTCTTTGATAAACTACCTGACAGTAATTATTTGTGAGCCCCAAGATAGCCCCGGGTTACTTCATTTCCCTCACCTTAAACATAAAGAATATGTTCAGAAATATTTATCAGTTTATTCAAACGGCCACCCTATAATTCATAGACCTAATGCCAGAACTCAGAGTTTCTGACCTCTGAGATTATCAAGTATTGGAAATTAATGTCAATATTCTTCAGTTTTCTTCCATAAGTAATGTCAGCATGCATTAATTTTCATCCACAACTTTCTTTTTTTTTTTTACATTCTCCATCTGTTCTTTTTCACTTGTCTTTATTTTTCATGCTATATATTGTATCGATTTCATGATACCTCCTATTCATTCTACTTCAGTAATCAAAATAAAATAATTTCCCCATTCAAAACCCAAATGGCATGTAATTTCTAAAATTCTTGTGGAATTATTTGGAAAGAAAAATTGTTGATGCTTATGCTTTCTCCCTCTACAATACAACATTACAGTCCAGAATATATAAGAAAGTCTGAATTTCTGACCTAAAACAAAAATGAAGGTGCTCATTGAGAAGTTAACTAATTCAAATACAATGGGGGGAGGTGTTAAAAGATATTTGTAAGTCATATTTATGTTTATTAAATCATATTAAAAATATAAGAATGGAGAACAATAAGTGAATTAAATCCTTTTCATTTGGAATAATTACTCCCAAAATTATCAGGTTTGCAAATGATTGTACAAGGCAGATACTTGACTGTACTATGGCTTTATCCTTATTTCAAACTAAAACTCTCCTCTTGGCAATGTCTTCCCATAGGCCCAGTTACTTCCTATTGAAGCAATGTGAAAGAATGCTATGTAATGGCCATTAAAATTGACACAAATAGGTTTATATCTTTATATATATATATATATATATATATATATATATATATATATATTTTCCCCCTTTATGCTGAACAACTTCTGTTCCTTCCACAAGGTCAATGGCCATTTTTCAGGCCCTCTTCCATCGTGATGGCCTCTGAGAAATGACTTGGGTTTGTCAGTTTTCTAATAATATGGTGCCCATTTCTTCTGTGATGGTGTAGATGTTGCAGAATGGAGATAATAGCATTTTATCATTAATACAAAATATTTCCTCAAATGCAATATAAAAGCTTGTTGTCTCATAAAAAATTATGGTAAATGAAATGAACATTTTAATAACTCATCCCCCCCTATTTTTAAAATCAGAGAATGCAGCTTGTATTGACGAGTTATCAACAGAAACCAGAACGACTGTGCCATTGCCATTGCAATGGTAAGATATGTACACATATAATACCTTAATTAAAAAATGGAAAAAAATGAAAAGCAGTCAATGCAAGCAGACAATGCCTTTAAAAAAATAAGAAGAAATAAAGGAAGAAAGGAAGAAAGAAAGAGCCCATTTTCAGTTACCTCCTATTTATCTAGGATCTCAAATTTCTCCACCTGGGGAAGGAATAGTAATTTTTTGTTTTGTTTTCCAAAGTCCAAGTCTTTCCCTTCCTAGTGTAGTCTTTCCCTTCCCGGTGTAACCTAACTTAGAAACACAAGATCAATTATTTTCTTACCCTCAGCAATGCCTATTGCAGCTGTATAGTAACAATTACAGATAAAGGGATATGGGAAAAGCAGTTAGGTGGATAAGAAGAGTGATGCACTGGAAAACAGAAATATAAGCCTATCAAAGGTCCCTCTACCTTGTTTCAATGGCTTCTTACTTCTTTATTGGTTGCATTTCTCTTTATGCTTAATCAGGCCCTTCTAAATGAGATTGGGGAGCTGAAACTGGTTTGGCTCAGTGGTAGAGTGTCGGTCTGCGGACTGAAAGGTCCCCTGTTCGATTCCTCTCAAGGGCATGTACGTTGGTTTTGGGCACATCCCCGGTGGGGGCTGTGCAAGAGGCAACTGGTCGATGTTTCTCTCTCATCGACGTTTCTAGCTCTCTATCTCTCTCCCTTCCTCTCTGTAAAATATCAATAAAATATATTTAAAATAATAATAATAAAATAAATGAGATCGGGATTTCAGTGCCAATCCAAACTTGGGTGCATTCCTGGCCCATGAAAGCTTAGAGTGACAAGCTTAGGGTCAGGCATATTTTGCTTCTTCTCTACGTATTTGCTGTTTTTTTCATCCAACTCGGGAACTGCCATTTTTTTTGGAGCAGTAGTGAGAAACATGATAGGAATGCCGAACTCAATGTCAGACTCATATTTGTGCAGGTCACGGATGAACCACCTTTTTCCAAACCACCTAATCCCTTCCTTGTGAGACTGCAGTTGGAACCAATCATTGTCTGCATTCTTGTTGTTCTCCACATATGGAATGAGGGACTGACATTCTTCCTTGAGTTGCTCCCCTACAACTCCATATCTCAATATCCAGGACTAGGGTCATAGACATGATACTATGCTGGCCTTGTCTGCCTCTTAGACTTGGTTTTGTTTTTTAAACCTTACCTGAGAATATGTTTTTGTTGATTTTTTAAAGAGAGAGAAAGGTGGGGTAGGGAGGAGAGAGAGAAACATTAATATAAGAGAGAATCATCCATTGATCAGCTGCCCCACCCTTATGTGCCTGACTGGATCGAACCCATAGCCTTTTGGTGTATGGGGTAATACTCCAACCAACTGAGCCACATGGCGAGGTCCAGATTCCATTTTCTTAGTTCTAAAATAATGATGCGAAAGCAGATGGTTTTCCAATTCTAAAATTCTTTAAATCGAATTGCTAGTATTCATCTTTGTTGTCTGCAAATTTTCCAACCAAGATTTCTGTCTTCAATCCATACTACAATAAAAATGTAGAAAATAAACTAAAATGTGATAAGCTGCTAGATATTTTCTTTTAAAACCCATTCATTAATAAAGAATCTGAAGTATAGTTGTTCCACCAATCACTAAACCACCTATCATCCAATCCTCATGTCTCCCGGGTCCTAAGCACATTCATTGGAGTCAGCAGAATAACATAATAAAGCAGGTAATATTGTCATCACTTTAAAAATTAGAGAACTAAAGCTTAGGGACAGTTAATATCTCAAATCACATAACCTGTTGAGATTAAAAACAGGATTAAGGCCTGAGTCTGTTTGTTATTTCCATACAAAATTAAGGTATATTTTGTCTATGGCTGCCATATGTAGTAACCCAAAATGAAACTCAGAATAATAAACTAAATCTTCTTTGATATATCTTGCTCTCAGAAATTCATTCTAGATCCTCCTTAAAGTCCTTTCAAAGCCTACTAATTTATCTGCTCCCACTGATTCTTTATGATACATTATTTAAAGCACTTTTATGACTTTTAGCTTATGCTTTATAGATCTGTGTACACTTGTCTAAGCATCCCTCCCATCATGCGCACTCAAGAACAGAGACTATATTTTAATCACCATAATCTCCATAAAAAGATCTAACTCACTCCCTATGCAGAGCAGACATTTCATAAATATTTCTTGAAATAAATTGAATTGAATTAAAATATATTGAGCACCACATTTTATAGCCTTTAAGCCTTAAGTCTGAATGATTAACTGAATTGTTAGAGGTGTCCTTAGGAGACTACACAGAAATTAATTTCTTAACTTGTGTGCATCCACCAAATGACTATCTATTAATAATTATAATACATTGTTTGGAAGTAATTACAGTGTATATTTATTTAATTTACTTGAATAAATATATGTTTATTAAACACATATTTTGAATTTTTGTTTTATGTTGTTTTTGCTAACTTGGTTTTTTTTTGCTAATCTGTTTTATGTTTCTGAAACATAATAAGTAAATTTCTAAAAGTTTAGAACAATATTTTTCCTAATCTAGGTGTGCTTTATAAGAATCAGTTCGTGAGCATCTCATAGCATGAGAATGTACCAGAAATAGTTTAGCAGATAGTATGAGCATTATTTGTGTCTCACCTTCCAAGTCCATTTTGAAATTCTAACCCTCAATGTAATGGTATTAGGATGTGGAACCTTAGGGGAGTAATTAGGTCATGATGGTAGAGTTCTCTTGAATGGATTTGTGCTCCCGTGAGAAGAGACACGAGAGCTTGCTCTGTTTTCCTCTACCATATGTGAGGATACAACAAGAAGCTGACAATTAGCAAGTTGGCAGAGGACTTCACCAGGCACTGAATTGAGCTGCACCTTTATTTTAAACTTCCCAGCTCCCAATTATGAGAAATAAATTCCTTTTGTTGTTAGCAACCCAGTTTATGATATTACGTCATAGCAGCCCCAACTGACTAGTACATTGTGGACACCAGCCCTAGCTGGTTTGGCTCAATGGATAGATCATTGGTCTGCAGATTAAAGGGTCCTGAGTTCAATTCTAATCAAGGGCACAGGCCTGGGTTGCAGGCTTGATCCTCAGTGGGTGGTGTGCAGGAGGAAGCCGATCAATGAGTCTCTCTCATCATTGATGTTTCTATCTCTATCTCCTCACCCTTCCTTTCTGAAATCAATACAAATATATTTTCAAAAAGAGAGGAACCAGATGCAATAGCAATAGGGTAAATTATTTAATAGCAGAAAGAAAGAACACCTTCACCGGACTAGAGGTGTCAGGAAAATATGTCTGAAGCATGATTTCTGAGCTACCCTCAGATTTGATGAGTTAGTTAGGACAAGGCCATGTTGGAGAAAGTAGACACTTGGGGCAGAGAGAACAAGAGGAGAAAATGCTTGGTGTATGGCTAGGATGAAAACATATTCGAAATTGGTGAATCATAAAATAAAAGGCAGGGAGTGCTTGAGAAAGAGGCTGGAGACATGGGCAGTAGCTACATTAAAGGGGGACCTGCAGGTGAGGTGGAAGAGCTTTGATGTTGTCGTTAAAGTGTGCAAGCAGAAGGGAACTGTGTTTTAGTTTATGTTGTAGCTGGGATGCTCTAATGTAAAGAGCAGGAAAGGGCATGAATTTGGGTGGCCAAAGCAATTGTAGAAAAGTAGGCAATAGCCAAAACCGGTTTGGCTCAGTGGTAGAGCATCGGTCTGCGGACTGAAAGGTCCGGGTTTGATTTCAGTCAAGGGCATGTACATTGGTTGCGGGCACGTCCCCTTTAGGAGGTGTGCAAGAGGCAGCTGGTCGATGTTTCTCTCTCATCGACGTTTCTAGCTCTCTATCTCTCTCCCTTCCTCTCTGTAAAATATCAATAAAATATATGTTTTTAAAAAAGAAAAGTAGGCAATGATAGATAAAACAAACATACTTGGTGAATAATTGTGAGGAGTCACAGGAATAGATACAAGGATTAAGGTTTGAAATGGCAATAATAAGTTCACTTTTTGATTTGTTGAATGAATCTTGGCTGAGAACACTGGTTGAAACTAGGAACATAGAGAGGAGAGCTCACCTAGGATGACTGTACAGAGTAAGTGGGCCAAGAATCAGGTGCTGAGACATTTTATCAACTGAAGAGAGTCATGTGTCAAGTAAAAGTCCTCTAAAGAGACAGAGGGGGGAAAAAGTCAGACATTTAAAAGAAGATTGTCAGAATGTGGTATTATGGCAAACAAAGTATTTTTAGAAAGATTGAGTGTCCAAGAGTGTTAGCTATTTGTTGAAGTTGTAGAAGAAAATGAATCACAAGAAGACTAAGAAAAAGGAGGAAGAGAAGGAAGATGAGGGAAAAAGAGAAATACAGAAAAATAATATGTGTTAGTAAGTTTTTTTCTGTGCCATGTGACACTGTTAAGTGCTTTATATGCATCATCCTATCTCTTTTTCCAACTATGACTGGCGATTGGTTTCCAGACCCAGGAATTCCAAATCATTTATCTGCCTGGGTTCAGATAACTTCTTAAACCTTATAATAATATAACCCTGAAGTTTACATGATTTATTTTTTTGGATCCCACTTACAGAGTTCCCTGTATTATTTCCATTTTGAAGATGAGAAGACTGTGATTTTGAGTGATTAGATGACTTCACTTGTCAGTCATGAGAACACCAAAGGGGAAGGGTTATTTTCATCAAATCCCACCATTATGGTTAATTTTATATCAGCGTGACTGGACCACGGGGTGCCCAGATATTTGGTTAAACATTATTCTGGTCTGTTTGTATGGGTGGTTCTGGCTGGAATCAAAATTTGGATTAGGAGCCTTAGTAAAACATGTTGTGTTCCCCCAACACCTGTCAGCTCACCCAGATCCATTGAGAAATTCTTTATAGAACAAAAAGACTGAGGAAGGAGATTCACTCTGCCTGCCTGACTGTCTTTACGTTGGAACATTGGTTTCTCCAGCCTTCCGACTCAGACTCAGTCTCAGACTCAGTCTCAGACTCAGACTCAGACTCAGACTCAGACTCAGTCTCAAACTCAGACAGTGTCAGACTCAGACTCAGTCTCAGACTCAGACTCAGTCTCAGACTCAGACTCAGTGTCAAACTCAGACTCAGTCTCAGGCTCAGACTGAAACTTACATCATAGTTTTCCTGCTTCTCAAGTCTTTGGAGTTGGACTCACACTATACCATCAGCTCTCTTGAGTCTCCTGCCTGCTTACTACAGATCTGGTACTAAGTCTCTATAAACACATAAGCCAATTCCTCTCTCTCTCTCTGTCTCTCTGTCTCTCTGTCTCTCTCTCTGTGTGTCTCTCTCTCTGTCTCTCTCTCTCTCTCTCTTCTCTCTCTCTCTCTCTCTCTCTCTCTCTTTCTTTCTCTCCCTCTCTCTCCACACACACACACACACACACACACACACACACACACACACACACACATTACAACATGTGAATATACATACAAATATACAGCTCCTAGTGAATCTGTTGCCCTGGAGAACCCTGATTAAATACCCACCCACCTCCACTTACCAGCTAACTCTCAATTAGCCTACTAAAAGGTACAGTGCTTGCTATTTAAATGCAGCTTCAACAGCCCTTCTGCACAAAAATGCTGGAGTTGTCACTGCTCACAAAGACTGCATTAATTAGTGTACAACAGTATCATGAACATAAGAATACTTTCTATCCCTTAAAAAACAGAACTAATTATTCTTTAAATGCCCTATCTAATCTGCTTCTGCTTCTAGTGTTGTGTATTCCCTCAGTGCAAAATGGAAAGGTTTCTCTATTTGATCCCACTCAGATGACGCACCGACACACGGGGGAACTTCACAACATCGGCATTAGAATCCCCCAGAAGCGCCTGATAAACTCATTCTCCCTCTGAGGCAGGGAAAGAGTGACCTATTTGGTAAGTCTGTTGTTCATTTCCATACATGTAGTACTAATTAACATTGAAAAAAAACTCCCCTTTCTTCCTTAAAACCTTGATAAGAACTGAA
Source organism: Vespertilio murinus (assembly GCA_963924515.1). Lineage (NCBI taxonomy): Eukaryota > Metazoa > Chordata > Mammalia > Chiroptera > Vespertilionidae > Vespertilio > Vespertilio murinus. The sequence continues at coordinate 38,840,610 of OZ004711.1, forward strand.
TGTTAAAATAACATAGTCCAATTACAGTCAATGAGCAGCTTTCTGACAGAAATATCAGGGTGTCCATATTGGCTGCCGGGTCTCTCCCAGGTCCATGCTGGACTTAAAAGATGAATAAGATTTTACCAATTCCTTTGTCCACTCTTCTCCCACCAGTCCTTCCGCCAGTTCATTCTCAGTTTTCATTTCATAAGTAATAGAAGAGTATGCAATTCCTCTGCTTACACCCTGTGATGGCTTCCCATCGCACTTAGAATACAGCCAGTGTCCTTTCCGTGACATGCAAGACCCTCTGTGCTCTGGCTCTGGTCTTTCTAGCCTTATCTCACCTCACACCCTTGTCCATGCAGCCGGACTGGCACCTGCTGTTCTCACTGCATGGAAACCCTTCCCCCATACATTTTCTTTTGTAAATATTTACCCAAGGACACGCTTCCATTGATGTGAGAGAGATTGAACCTGCAACCTGGGTCTCTGCCCTAAGCGGAAATCGAACCCATGACCTTTCAGTGTACAGGATGATGCTCCGATCACCTGAGCCACACTGGCCAGAGCTGCCCCAGATCTTTAATAGCTTGCTTCTCCTCATTCAGCTAGCAGCAGAAAAGCCACCTTCTCAGGGGGGCCTTCCTGGACCTGGCTGTTTAGACACATGCTCAAGTACCAGCAGTTTCATTTTGCTTCTTAGCATTACCTGAAAATAGTGTGCATTGTATAACACCAGAGAATCTGGTTGAGTTTTCTCTTTGTACAAGTAAATATCCGTACCAGTCAATATTTTGGTGTAATCTTAGTAAGTGAATGATCAGTTCTTAAAAGAAGACCTAAAGTAGCATCATCAAAGGAAATATATAGTGCTCATGGCATTTTTTCCTTGGAGTCCTTGGCCAGTGCAGTTAGCTTCGCATGGCACTAAATTCACAATGTAAGAAAAATTAAAATAAATTACCTCCTCCTCTTTTTATGTTTCCAACAGTACCATTGTCTTTGAGTGTTCCCCAAAGGGGATGCACAAGGTCAGTTTGTACATAACTAGCAAGGTTGAAACACTATTTCAGTTTTGTTGCAATCTTCCCTTTATGGGAAGGCTAGCATTCCAATATTATTAAAAATGCAAACCAATAAGACATGAAATGGCTTGCTTATTGCTAACATTTATGCAAAACCACTTAAAATGTTAAAAATATTGATCTCCTACCCTATGTAGCAATTAATGCGGCACAGATGACGACAATTGTTTCTTCACCCCCACTGGAAAATCACCAGCACGCCACCCCTTTCTCTTCTTCTACTTAATTAACACAACTATGTAAATCCTTCAAAGTCACAGGAAACTGGTGTAATTGCTTTTGTAAATTCAACTAGTCTCCAATGAAGAACAGATTGCTAAATTAAATTCAAGTAATTTGAAGCTTTAAAAAGAAATCAGAAATATAGACATGCTTGCCCCTGTATAGTATGAGGTGATGTAGAGGTCAGGAAAAGAGAAGAAAAAGTAAGAATTGCTCTAGACGTGCCTTTGATTCTCTGTTGAGATATTATGTACAGTTTAAAGACCATTTGTCAAGCAGACATCATGTTATATAAATAATTATACTTTATAATCAGCCACCACATTGCTGGCAACATAGATGTATGCTGAATTTATTTGAAATCAAAGATTGTGTGTGTTTGCAGATAGCCCTGACGTTTCTGGAAAACTGAAGAAAAGATTGCAGGAACAAGGTAAAAAAGGAGACATTTTAATTTTTGCTTACTTATTTGTATCTAGAGAAGATAAAAGAGGGGGCAATGGGGAAACAGAAAGGAGAAAAGCAGGGAAAAACAGAGGTCAGACAAAAGGATACACAAACACACAATCATCCTCATTGTTCATGGGTTCGGTATTTATAAATGTGCTTACTCTTTAACATGTATCTGTAATCCCAACATCAATACTCTAGACACTTTCTGGACATGCACATGTACATAGCTGTGGAAAATGTTGAGGTGCTGGGCACTCATGTTCCACGGGGAGACCAAACACGGCTGTGCTCTGCTTCCCTGTTCAGTTCTCATAGTGTAAGCGAGTGTCCTATCAAGGCATAGTTAGTGTTTTGTTTTTGCATCTTTATGCTTTTTATTGATGATTAACTATTTATAATGGTCCACAAGCATT